>JAOUQY010169406.1:0-18100 GCA_028566355.1 Doras micropoeus | reverse complement strand
CCACAGTCCAAAGACATGCACGTTAGGTTGATTGGCGTCTCCAAAGTGGCCCTAGTGTGTGTGTGTGTGTGTGTGTGCCCTACGATGGATTGGCGCCCTGTCTAGGGTTGTTCCTGCCTTGCGCCCTCTGTGGCCGGCTAGGCACCGGCTCTCCCGTGACCCTGACAAGGAATAAGCGGCCAAGAAGATGAATGAATGAATAAGTAACTGTAATTAAAAGAAAATTACAAACATTTACATGTTTTTTCTGTTTGACATTTTCAGTTACTTTAGTTTCATTTATGTAATCATTATTGATTACATACAGTATCAAAGAAAAGATATTATAAAATCTACTTATTTACTTCTATGCACATCACTAGAGATTTATGAGTGGGGGCTAAGCTTTGACTAGGGGTGGCTAGAAGTAAGCCCCTGTATGAATGTATTAGGCACAGATCTTATATGACTTAACTACGATCCATCCACTAACATCCACTACTTAAATATTGAGAATATAGACTTTTCTTAAATCCAGTAAATACGTCAAATGACTTTCATTATGAGAAAACTATTAGTTTATGCCTAGAATGAGGGGGCGGGGGTCGGACTGCGTCTTCCATCTGCGGTCTGCTTCATGTGGGCGACGGCCCTCTTTGTTTCCTTGGCTATGGGCAAGCCTATGGGCCGAGTGCGAGGTGCGTTAGCTTCGGCACACTCTGAACCTGACAAGACTAACTCCTGCATCTCCTTAGACATGTTGGGCCACCAATATTTGGACTGGATCAGTCCAACAGTCCATCTAGTAATCCATCTAGTAATCAAGTAACCTTGGCCCACCCCGGGCGTGGCATGGGCTCATGCAATGAGAAAGCTGCCATACGATGGTGTGGAGAGACTTTTCTTCGGGGACGATACGTTAGGGTTCTGAGACAGTGGAGTCCAGCTCAAACCTCCGAGAGAGGGCATCAGTCCTCTTCTCTCTGTAACCAGGACTATCCACGTTATTGGTACGCACAGGACAAGACTTGATGAGTATCTGTACAGATAATGTCAGTTCATCAGAAGGGCTAGGAGCAGTGCTATTCACCGAGCACACTGGGGTGTCAACAGTGTATATATATGGTGTATATATGTCATTATAAATGCACTAGACCTGACATTTTTGAAGGGAAATGTTAGAAGCAAAGAAGAAGGTGGTGACAAGGAAAAGACGATCGGTTGTTACAGAGGTGCTGCTTGGCCGGGATATCATGGGTGTAATGTTAGTTAGGGAGCATATATTATTCATAATTATGTTTTCATTAATACCAATTTTGCAATCCTTGTCACAAATTCTGAAAAATAATGACATTCAGGAGAAGGTGTTGAAGATTGCACGACACTGTGGTTCTTCTTGTAAGTATAGTAGGTTTTGTGATGGTTCCCACTTCAAGGAAAATACATTTCTGTCTGGAGTTGAGTTAAGACTTTTGCTTCTCCTCCACTCTGATGACTTTGAAATATGTAGTCCTTTAGGAACCTCTTGTAAGAAGCACAAAGTAACAGGTGTCTACTGAGTGTTAATAGCTGATATTCCATCTATGTTAAGATCCACATTATCATCACTTTATTTGGCTCTTTTTTGAAAGGCAGATGAAGTTAAGACATTTTGGTTATCCTTGTGTGCTAGAGCAATTATTAAGTGACTTGAAAAACTTCAATTTCAATTCAATTCAATTCAATGGACATTGTCTCAAAGCAGCTTTACAAAGATATGAAATTAGGACATAGTTTATGGGTTTTGTCTATATCTCTTATCCCTAATGAGCAAACCGGTGGTGACGGTGGCGACGGTGGCAAGGAAAAACTCCCTCAGATGATAAGAGGAAGAAATCTTGAGAGGAACCAGACTCAAAAGGGAACCCATCCTCATTTGGGTGACACTGGTTAATGCAGTAATAAATAATCCCTTCTATAATAATTATAATAAATGTTTTTTTATTCAAATTAAATTACATTTTTAGAAAAATATTAATAATCCCTTAACCAGTAAACTGATTAAAAATTTCACATAAAGTCCACAATGTTTAAGATATAAACTGCTCGCTGATGGAGATTTGACTGATTAAGTGCAAAATTGTTCATGGCAACTGCAAAGCGAAGTTCATGGTTTCTAAGAGTATCTTTAAAACTGTCACTCATGTTGAGCTTCAGGCTGTCCATGTGGGGCCATCCCTAGCAGGAGTGTCTTGTATGCTGTATCTGGTGCCTCTTGATGTCTCGGGTGTTGCATGTGTAACTCAACCGTAAGAGGGGTGGGGTGGGCTGGGGGAGGGATGGATTGGGGAAAGAAGGGAAAGAGAGAGGTGGGGGAGAAAAAGAAATACAGATGATTAGGTATGCTCTTCCATCAATCTTTAGAAAAAATTACATTTTGTGCAGAGTGCAAGCAGGGACTAGCTGAGACAGCATAACTAAAAGGGAGAGCCAGAAGGTAATGCAGACATGAAGGAGCCCTGGGACATCTGGGGGGTGACAGCATCCAAACATCCCAGTTTACCAGAACACTCTATGTCTACAAACCCTCCAGATCTTTGCCTTTACCTATGAGAAAAACTAGTGACAAAAGGCTTGATTAAACAAATAAGTTTCCAGACTAGACTTAAACACTGAGACTGTGTCTGAGTCCCGAACACTAATTGGAAGGCTGTTACATAATTGTCGGGCTTTGTAAGAGAAACATCTGCCTGCTGCTGTATTTGAAGCACTATCAAAAGCCTGCACCTTTTGATTGAAGTAGGCATGGAGGATCATAACAGACTAAAAGCTCGCTCAGGTACTGCGTTGCGAGACCATTAGTGCCTTATAGGTTAATAGTAGTATTTTATAATCAATGCAAAATTTGACTGGAAGCCAGTGCAGTGTGCATAAGATGGGGGGTGATGTGATTGTATCTTCTGGTTCTAGTAAGGACTCTGAAGAAGATGGTATTTTTGTGCCTTGTTTGGGAAAAATTATGAAGGTCAATGTATTTTTTGTGATTGCTGATAACCTTTGTTCCCACTCAGATGGGGGGTTTGTTGAGAGTTTCAGTGGGTCAGACCTCAACAGAATCATCAAGGTTCCCATCTAAGTAGAAAGACAGGTCAAATTGTCCCCAAGGCATACCACCAACCTTTGCCTCTCATAAAACCATTCGTGGTATTCACATGAAAGTTGGCCCTTACTGAGGCTACTTATACTTATGATTGACTTCAAAATGAGAGCATTGGTCACCTAGATAGCCTGATTGCTGACCATAGATGTAGATGTAGGATTGTTTTTTTTACAAGAGAAATGGACTCCAAAACACCATTTTCTATAGCAGAACCTACAGCTCATTAAAGTATTTGGCCCACTAGTATCCTTATGGACAATGAGGTTTGAAGCTAAGCACCACTTCTTTAAAAAGATAGTGAGACAAAGTAACTGCTTCCATAACATTTTGAAATCTATGGCAAAAAAGCACCAGTCCATGATTGTGTACCATCTCCATGGTTTAAACCTCAAAAACCCTGCAATCCATGTATGAAACATGTCGATTCCCATTAGAGGTTGTACATGAGTGCATACAAGAATTTATACACTATGTTGCCAAAAGTATTCACTCATTCATCCAAATCATAGAATTCAGGTGTTCCAATCACTTCCATGGCAACAGGTGTATAAAATCATGCACCTAGGCATACAGACTGCTTCTACAAGCATTTCTGAAAGAATGGGTTGTCCTCAGGAGCTCAGTGAAATCCAGCATGGTACTGTGATAGGAATATAACCTGTGCAACAAATCCAGTCATGAAATTTCCTCACTACTAAATATTCAGTGGTATTTTAACAAAGTGAAAGCGATTGTGAATGACAGCAATTCAGCCACGGGGTGGGAGGCCATGTAAAATAACAGAGTGGATGCTGAGGTGCATAGTGCACCATAGGTTGCCAACTTTCTGCAGAGTCAATCGCACCAGACCTCCAAACTTCACGTGTCCTTCAGATTAGCTCAAAAACAGTGCGTAGAGAGCTTCATGGAATGGGTTTCCATGGCCGAGCAACTGTATCCAAGCCATACATCAAAAAATGTCAGTGCAAAACGTTAGATGCAGTGGTGTAAAGCACGCCACCACTGGACTCTAGAGCAGGAGTGATGAATCAGGCTTCTCCATCTTTGGCAGTTGCTAGGAGAACGGTACTTGTCAGACTGGCTTGTGCCAAGTGTAAAGTTTGGTGGAGAGGGGATTATGGTCTGGTTTATTTTTCAGGAGTTGGGCTCTGCACCTTAGTTCCAGTGAAAAGAACTCTTAATGCTTCAGTATACCAAGAGATTTCATGCTCCCAACTTTTTTAATAGTTTGACTGTGCACCAGTGCACAAAGCAAGGTCCATAAAGTCATGGATAAGCGAGATTGGTGAGGAAGATCTTGACTGGCTTGCACAGTCCTGACTTCAACTCGAGAGAACACCTTTGGGATGAATTAGAGCAGAGACTGCAAGCCAGGCCTTCTCATCCAACATCAGTGTCTGACCTCACAAATGTGCTTCTGGAAGAATGGTCAAAAATTCCCATAAACACACTCCTAAATCTTGTGGAAAGCCTTCCCAGAAGAGTTGAAGCTGTTTTCGTATCAGACGTGTCTGGAGAGGTCTCTGCCACTTGTCCTCTGTCCAGGCTCTCAATCCATATATCTTATATAGCATAGCACACAAAGATGATCTAACATCTGGAAATTGACCTAATGTATAGGTTTGCTTAAACAAATCCATATGTTACCCTTTGCACAATGGACACACTGTTTCAGAGACCTACAAAAATGCCTCTTACAAAGATATGAAGATAATATATGTGTATTATAATAAAAACACCACATCACACTGCCTCCACAACAATCACAATGGATCTCAGTGCTCCTGCACTCCTGCCTGTACTCTCTGTGTTCTTTCTTTGTTTTTCTCGCCAGTTCCCCGTGCCAGAGTGTGGCGTTTGCCTGCCCTCGTTCCCGTCACGCTTTTGGATTATCTTGTGTTTTTGAACTGAGAATTGTTTTTCCCTTGGCTCTCGCTGCTATTTGACCACGCTCTGTGCCTCCTTGTTTTTGAACTTTGAACCTTGTCTCATGAACTTTCCACTTTGCCTGTTTCCCTGTGTAACATTAAACATATCTGTACTTGACTCCAACCTGTATGGGATTATTACAGGTTGATCCGCCCCATGGAGTCAGCACGCAGCACCTGGCAAACCCAAAGGGTGCAAAGGGTTCCTCCTCCAGTGTGATCTGTTCTTCACCCTGCACGGTGAATTAACTGATCAGCAGAAAGTGACCATGATCATGATGCTCAGCATCACACAGGTGAAGAACCAGCCTGCCAAAGCAGTGGATGGCACTCCCATTGGGAGCAGGACTGTCACCCATCAGACTGCTTCATGACAACATCACATTAAGCTCAAGATCGACATGCTCCACGAGGAGAACATATCCCTTATGCTAATCAACTCGCCCAAGCATCCAATTATCTTAGGAATAGACTGGCTGCACCTTCAAGACCGTTCATTTACTGGAAAGTAGGGGAGATCCAGAGATGGTCCCTGTTCTGCTTCACAAACTGCCTCAGCTTAGACATCTGTCCCGTTTGGATCACTCAAGTAGAAAGTCCAGAAACTCACGGCAAAGTCCATGTCCTGTTTGAATACCAAGACCTCATGGAGGTACTGCCACCGCACCAGCACTATAACTGTGCTATAGACCTCTTGCCAGGGTGATAAAGTCGCCTTGTCTCTCCCGAAACAACGAGCCATGGAGGAGTACATACAAGAAGCCCTTAAGCAGGATTTGTCTTCATGGAGAAGAAAGGAGATGGCCTCAGGCCATGCATTGATCACCGGGGCCTGAACAAAGTCACAGTAAGATATCCTTACCCCATCTGCTCATCCTCTCAACCTTGAAGCAGCTTAGAGGTGCCAAGGTATTCACCAAGCTGGACCTCCAGAGTGCATATAATCTTGTCAGAATCCGAGAAGGGGACGAGTGGAAGACCGCCTTTAGCACAGCATCAGGTCACTATGAGTACTTGGTAATCCTAGGTCATCAGCCACCATTGTACCCGTGGAACGCATTGCCCACAGAGAGCCAACTGGTTTAAGAAAAGTCTGGGCCCTCGTCCACCACCAGCTGTCCAGGGCCGTAGCCCAGATGAAAAAGGCTGCTGACAAAAGTCCCACACCCAGCTATCAGCCAGGCAACTACGAACCCCCTACGAACATCGGAAAACTAAGCCGATTGCAGAAACCACCCCAGGTTTCATGTCAGTGCCCTCAAGCCAGCCCAGACTGGACCCTTGAACCAGGAGGAGGCCACAACTCCGCCTCCAGAGGCCGGACCCCACTTGAGGGGGACACCTTCACTGGCCAGGAGACGGGCAGTGGGACTTCAATATCTGGTATCATGGAAGGGGTACAGCCCAGAAGAAGATGCCTGGGACACTGCAGATAACATCCTCGACCCCATGCTAACCCAAGACTACCACACCAGACATCCCCACAATCCAGGTCCACGCAAGCTGGGAAGGCTCCCGGAGTTAGCCCCTTGGAGGGAGACTCTGTCTGTCTGAGACTCCTCATAAAACAGACTCATTCAGCCCTCCTCAGCATGGATCAGCGTTTGTCATACTGCCTCCATGTCAGTTATCATGATGAATCTCAGCGCTCTCTGTTTTCAAGATAAGTATTTTCCCACTAGTCTGCACTTTGTAAATAACTCTCAGCGTTCTTTCTTTGCTTTTCTCCCCAGTTCCCCGTGCCAGAGCGTGATGTTTGCCCATTTTTCCCGTCACATTTATGCATTATCTTCTGTGTTTTTGAACTGAGGCTTTGTTGTTGTTTTTCCCTTTGCTCTCCCTGCTATTTGACCATGCTCTATGCCTCCTTGTTTTTGAACTTAGAACCTTGTCTCATGAACTTTCCACTTTGCCTGTTTCCCTGTGTAACATTAAACATATCTGCACTTGACTCCAACCTGTGTGGGATCATTACACTGAGGGCCAGTTTGCTGTTTCTCTGCTTGGACATCACATGTAATATCACAATTATTGTACATCACAATTATGTAATTACTGCTGAACTGAATCAGATTCTGTGATTGAATCAGAAATCAGGGATTGAGCAAGAAAATCACCAAACTCTGCAAGAATCTGGCCTTAGGACTGGAGTTCCCCACCCATGTTGTAAAAGGTTAGCATGTGAACATTAGAGGAAGGCAGACAGAGGGATAGAGATATTCCACTTTTTGATTTTCCAAAAAGAATACTGAAAAAGCCAGCAAAGTCTTTTTTGGAAGAAGAAACTAAATGGATTCAAATTAAGCACAATCACAAAAATTAAACGTGCTCAGGGATTACAAAGCCACAAAGTTACCTGGCACTGTAAAGATACATAGGCACACAATTTATGGCGGAGAGCAACATTCAGGGGATACATATTACTAATGCCATCTCATTGTCAAATACAAACTCCATTTCCAGAAATGTGGGGACACTTTCTTTAAAAAGCAACAAAGCTTCAAGTGAATTACCAAATTATAGATTTCAGTTTTGAACAGACAAAAAGGACAAAGTGTCCCAACTTTTCTGGAAATGGGGTTTGTAGGTTTAATTCAGTTTAACGTAATCTGAGCTATGTTTAATGATGTTTGTTTTTAGCATGTGTTTATTCTGCACTGAAAATAAAGTCTCTTTGAATGATTCAAGCACTTCTATTTTCATTTATTTCTCAAAACAATTGTCTTCATTTTCTTGCAAATCACATGCTGGAGGATAGCCAGAGTGATGTCACTCAGCACATCCTCAAGATCCTGGTTGTTCATGGTGCTGCTGGAGAGGATCCAGTGGATGTATCCAATCGTTTTGAAGGCAAAGAGATGTTGCCAGGATGTGGCAGTACTGCTAAAACTTCCACACTGCTTATGGGGCTGATTTATGCCCTCAACCTTACATGCCCCTCATCACTGAGCTACACCTTTGAGTTGTTTAAGAAACTTTTCTTAGAACTGGATGTGATTAAGCTGTCCCCAAAAGTGCAAGCTTTGTCTTAAATGTCTTAAATGCTATTGAAATGGCAAGTACTCTAAAATCTTGGCTGCTGGTACACCACAGCTCTTCTTTATCATCTTGCAAATTACTACCAACAACTTGCAAAGACTCTGCTCCACCAGACCCTCTTCTCACATACAGTAGTTTGTCTTTTTATGAACCTTCCTTTGTCCAGACACGCAATCTTCAAAAGACTGTGTTGGATGTGGTCACATATGGTGATAAGTTGTTGACTTGGAGATGTGAGATGCGATGACAATTAATTGTGGGATGTTCTGTATGGCTAAAGCACTTTCTGTTTTTGTGTCAAGGCACCAGTTCATTTAGTCACTGATCTTTATAATAGATAATGGTTAAGAAAGGTTTTATTTTATTCATCTACAACTATTAACACATTCATCTGTTCATCAAAAAAGGTTTAATGCATTAAGATCTTACAGTCACATTTAAAGTACACTAGTCCAGTGTGCTGGTTTGAATTATGCAGTTGCATTGTTTCAGATGGATGTAAGTTTTTAACTGAATATGTGAAAAGCAGCATTCCATATCTGTGATGCAGTAGATTTGTCTTTAATGTGAGGTTATACTGACACATACAAATCTTTGAGATATTTACTAAAAAGCTGTGACTGTTTTAACTTTGATGCAGTATAGTACTTGGAAACAAGAAAATTGGGTTGGAAGTGAATGGGTTTGACACTGATATGGATTTGTCTTTAATTTGATTTAAACAAAGTGACTGAAAATGTCAAACAGAAAAAAATATAACAAAATATAAAAAATGACCAAAAAACATCTGAATTATGAAACAGGAATAAAATTAAAAACATACATGTATTCCGAGTAATTGCCCCATAGCAGCAGATTTCGATCCACTAACATCCACTACTTACAACCCCAATTCCAATGAAGTTGGGATGTTGTGTAAAACATAATAAAAACAGAAGACAATGATTTGCAAATCCTTTTCAACCAATATTCAATTGAATACACTACAAAGACAAGATATTTAATGTTCAACCAGATAAACTTTATTGTTTTTTTTGCATATATTCACTCTTTTTGAATTGCCTGCAACACATTACAAAACAGTTGGGACAACAAAAAAATGGGAAAGTTGAGGAATGCTCAAAAACACCTGTTTGGAACATTCCACAGGTGAACAAATTAATTGGAAACAGTTGAGTGTCATGATTGGGTATTGAGTATTGAGCATCCCTGAAAGCAAATGAGCAAATAGTTCAATGGTTTAAGATTAATGTTTCCCAACGTGCAGTTGCAAGGAATGTAGGGATTTTGTGATCTCCACTCCATAATATAATCAAAAGATTCAGAGAATTGTAAGCGTCAAGGCTGAAAACCAACACTGAATGCCATCGAACCCTGAGGCGGCACTGTATTAAAAACCGACATGATTCTGTAATGGATATTACCACACGGGCTTCAGAACACCATTGTCAGTGAACACAGTTGTTCCATCTACAAGTGCAAGTTAAAACTCTACCATCCAAAGCAAAAGCCATATATCAACAACACCCAGAAACCCCACTGGATTCCCTGGGCTCAAGCTCATCTGAGATGGACTGACGTAAAGTGGAAAAGTGTCCTATGGTCTGACGAGTCTGTCTTTAATTTCAACCATAAATTTATGATGACACATAAAATGATTATTTAGTTTAAAAATGTTTAATTTGATAATGAATTGTCATGGTGATAAATAGTTTATTTTTTATTCATACAATTAAATTTTTTGCATTATTCTGGCTTCATGACAACATAATTTATTATGACATGGTTTATAAAATGATTATTTACAATATATTAAATAATATAAAAGTGAAGTGTAAATATGACAAAACTTTGATACCAATGTCATTTTTTTGTCAAATAGACATTATTACATTACTATGCATTCGATGATGTACTGATGTTTGTGTGCTGCTTAAGCAGAGAAAATGCTATTCTTGTTGCAACAAGAGTGTCGTAGGAGCTTGGGAAAGCGTTTTTTCTAAAATGCTAATTTTTAGGTGTCTGGCTGTAATGGCAATCACAATTATCATATATTTATGAGGACATAGGACAAATATGATTATTTATATTAAAAATGTTTGATTTGATAATTAATTGTCATGAAGTCAAATTGTTTATTTCTGTTTTATGCAATATCTTTTTTTCATTATTCATGCTTCTTTACAACAAAATTAATTATGACATGGTTTATAAAATGACAATGTACAATAAAATAATTTATAATTTGCACGTGTCTGACTTTAATGTCAATCACAATTATCATATATTTATGATACCATATGACAGATAATATGATACCAATGTTATTTCTTCGTGAAATAGACCTTATTACATTACTATTGTTGATTCCGTTAAGTGCTAATGTTTGTGTGCTGCTTAAACAGAGAAAACGCTATTCTCGCAATGAGAGCTTCGCAAGGGTTTTTTCCAAAAAGCGGTAATTTGCAGCTGTATGCCTTAAATGTCAATCATACTTATATATTTTTGATGACATATGACACATAAAATGATTAATCACAATAAAAATGTTTAATTTGATAATGAATTGTCATGCAATCAAAAGGTTTATTTTTATTTCAAACAATATCTATTTTTCATTACTCATGCATGTTTACAACAAAATGTATTATGAAATGGTTTATAAAATGATTTTTTACAATATAAGAAATCATATCAATATAAAGTGTAAATATGACAAAACTTGTTACCAATGTCAAATAGACAATATTACATTACAGCCGTGCATTCCGTGATGTGCTGATGTTTGTGTGCTGATTAAGCGGAGAAAACGCTATTCCTGCAACGAGAGCCTCGTGGGAGCTTAGGAAAGTGTTTTTTCTAAAAAGCCCTTATTTGCAGCTGTATGCTTTAAATGTCAAACACGATTATCATATATTTATGAGGAAATATGACAAATAATATGATTATTTACATTAAAATGCTTGATTTAATAATAAATTTTCATTATGTAAAATTGCTCATTTCTTAATTATGCAATATCTTTTATTCATTATTTAGGCTTCTTTACCACAAAATGCATTATGACATGGTGTATAAAATGATAATTTACAGTATAATAATTAATATAAAAATGAAGCATAATTATTTTAAAACTTTGTCACCAATGTCTTTTTTTCATCAAATAGACATTATTATATTACTGGCCTGTATTCCGTGATGTTCTGTTACTGTCCTGTATCTACATGCTGCTTAAGCGGAGAAAACGCTATTCCCACAACGAGAGCCTCGTGGGATCTTGGAAAATGGTTTATAAAATGATTATATACAATATAATAATAAATATAAAAATGAAGTGTAAATATGACAAAACTTTGATACAAATATCTTTTGTAGTTTGTGTCAAATGTAGTTTGTTCATCAAATCAACATTATTACATTACTATTGTGCGTTCCGTGATGTGCTGATGTTTATGTGCTGATTAAGCGGAAAAAAAATATTCTTGAAAAGAGAGCCTCGTAGGAATCTGTGAAAGCGGGTTTTTCTAAATAGTGCTAATTTGTAGTTGTCTGGCTTTAATGTCAAACACAATTATCATATATTTATGAGGGCATTTGACAGATAATATAATTATTTAAATTAAAAATGTTTGATTTGATAATAAATTGTCATGTTGTTTATTTCTTAATTATTTGATCTTATTTATCTTATTTTCTTATTATTATCTAAAAATGAAGGGTAAATATGTCAAAGCTTTGATATCAATGTCATTTCATCATCAAATAGACATTATTACATTACTACCGTGCATTCCGTGATGTATGTTTGTGTGCTGCTTAAGCAAAGAGAAAACGCTATTCCGGCAACAATAGAGCCTGGGAGCTTGGGAAAGCCGTTTTTCTAAAAACTGCTATTTGGCTGGTGTCTCCCATTAATATCAATGACACTTTTCATGTGTTTATGATGATATATGATTCATAATGTTATCATTTATATTAAAAATGTTTAATTTTATAATACATTGTGATAAGGTCAACTCTCTGATTACTTATATAAACTGAAAATAACAAACTTTGTGGAGTAGCAAACATGATGAAATTAATTGTCATAATTTCAACATTGTCATATTAGGATCCAGTGAGAACTAGAATTTCTTATGAAAAAAATTTGTATATAAACATATTATTAATATAATAAACAAACTGTGAGAGAAAAGTAAGTTGTATTTAGATTTACACCATAGTATTTATATGTTTTATTGTCATTGCACATAAACCTAGTAATACTAAATACATTTTAATAAAAGCTAATATTAATGAAAAAATGTGCTATACCCGTCATTTATGAAGGATGACGTTAGAAGCAAAGAAAAAGATGATGATGAGAAAAAGACGTTCACTGTTGTTACAGAAGAGCTACTTGGCTGGGCTATCATGGGTGTAAAGTAAGTTAGAGAGAATATATATTAATCATAATTATGTTTTCATTAGTGTATAATCATCTGAAACCGAGAATCGCCAAGGTATGATTCTCTTAGATTCAAGTCGTTCATACCTGCAGGTGGGTCCTCTTTCACAGAGCCCACCATTTTGCATTGCCGTGTTTCTACAGTAGAATTAGTGTCCATTTGTCAAACTTTCTAAAGATGATTTTTAAAAAAGTACAATTTATAAGGTGCTCCACAGCAAATATTTTAATTTCAAGTATTTTGTGACAAATCACTGACCTAGAAAATACTGATAGGCCTACTCGTGTCAGTCCCGCGCTCACGTACCATGTTTAGTTTTCTGTTAAGAGATTATTTAAATATTAGGGTATGTTGCGCTAACAACTCCACTGTTCCAATGATGTCGTTAATTGAATAAGCTGGATACGGTTTTGTATCAGAACCGAATAATGTATTCATACTTGTACTCGGTCTTAAAAAATGGCATTGCTGCATATCTGACTTGAGATATTTAGCTGCTTCACATTATATTTGGTAAATAGCATTTGCCGGTTTATCAGAGAAATAGGTATTTAAAGGAACATTTTCAGTATTGTTGAACCATTGGAGAATATACTTGATGCGAAAGAGGGGAAGAGTTTCCACTATTTTTCCACTATGTTTTGCGATCCTTGTCACAAATTGTGAAAAATAATGATATTCAGGAGAAGGTGTTGAAGATTGCACGACACTGTGGTTCTTCCTGCCAGTATAGTAGTTTTTGTGATGGTTCCCACTTCAAGGAAATTACATTTCTGTCTGGAGTGGAGTTAAGACTTTTGCTTCTGTGCCACTCTGATGATTTTGAAGTATGTAATCCTAGGAACCTCTCGTAAGAAGCACCTAGTAAAAGGTGTCTACTGAATGTGATAGCTAATATTCTGCCTATGTTAAGGTCCACATTATGATCAATTTATTTGGCTCTTCCTTGCAAGGCAGATGACGTTAAGACATTTGGTAATCATTGTGTGCTAGAGCAATGCATTATTTACTTTAAGGTATTGTACCTTTAGAATTGGCATTGTGTTTAGATAAAGAAAAAATATTTCTCTCTTGAAGAGCTCAACAGAATCATCAAAAAGATCCCATCTAAGTGGAAAGACAGATCAAATTGTCCCCAAGGCATACCATCAACCTTTTGCCTCTCATAAAACCAATGGTGGTAATCGCATGAATCACATGAAATTTGGTCCTTACTGAGGCTGCTTCCACTTATGATTGGCTTCAAACTACCGGAAGAGGAACTGGTATGGCAGTTGGTTATGATGCTCAAAGATGTTGTTGAGTTGGTTATGTCGTCTATCCACACAGATTACAGCCGGAGTGCTGAGCATAGATGTAGATGTAGGATTGTTTTTCCACAAGAGAAATTGATGCCAAAACACCATTTTGTATAGCATAACCCAGAGCTCATTAAAGCATTTGGCCCACTATGCTTCTACAAGCATTTCTGAATGAATGGGTCGCCCTCAGGAGATCAGTGAATTCCAGCATGGTACTGTAATAGGATGCCACCTGTGCAACATGTCCAGTCATGAAATTTCCTCAATACTAAACATTCCATAGTTAACTTTCAGTGGTACTATAACAAAGTGGTAGCAATTGTAAATTACAGCAATTCAGCCATGAAGTGGGAGGCCATGTAAAATGGCAGAGCAGATGCTGAGGTGCATAGTGCACCATAGGTCGCCAACTTTCTGCAGAAGCAATCACTACAGACCTCCAAACTTCATGTGTCTTTCAGATTAGCTCAAGACCAGTGTGTACAGAGCTTTATTGTATGGGTTTCCATGGCCAGGTATCTGCATTGAAACCATAAAACAAAAAAACTCAGTGCAAAGTGTCGGATACAGTGGTGTAAAGCAGTCTGCCACTGGACTGTAGAGCAGGAGTGGAGTGACGAATCAAGCTTCTCTATCTTTGGCGCTTGCCAGGACTTGCCTTGTGCCAAGTGTAAATGTTTGGTGGAGGTGGGAATATGGTGTGGGTTTTTTTCAGGAGTTAGTTCCAGTGAAAGAAACTCTTAATGCTTCAGCATACCAAGAGATGTTGGATAATTTCATGCTCCCAACATCTTGATTGAAGATCTTGATTGGCTTGCACCAACCCTCAACCCGATAGAACACCTTTGGGATGAATTAGAGCAGAGACAGTGAGTCAGGCCTGAGTCAGTCCAACATGAGAATGACATGTCTGACCTCACAAATGTGCTTCTGGAAAAATGGTCAAAAATTCCAATAAACACACTCCTAAATCATGTGGAAAGCCTTCCCAGAAGAGTCTAGAGCAAACATTAATCATGATCTCTTGTAAGTAAATACAAACAAATTTTCCTGAAGAAATGTCCAAAAGTTCAAATAAAATATCCCAATACCTTAATTGAAATTCGTAAATATAAAAAATTATAGAATTTCAGGATTCCAGTTCACACGGGATAAAATAAAAACTCCAGAAGTAAAAATAAAAGTGAAAAGTTTAGAGAATATATTTTGAAATATAACAGGTGAAATGGGAGACAGCATCTGTTTTGTATTGAATTTTTTTTGGATCAGGAGAAGAGGAGAATCAGACAACAGCATGCAGTCTTGAATCCACAGTAATGATTAAACAAATTAAAAAATGCTTTGTGGGAGGCTATAAATTCCCAAAATGTTACTATTTGCAAAAGGTAATTGGTTAAAATATTGGAAATATTTACTTTGTAATTTAAAGAAAGGTTCAATAAAATTTACAAATCTCAGAACATCAGCCAAATAATTTTGAGGTACCCACCTTTTTGTATAATATTGAAATGTTCCAAGCAAGAAGTAAGGCTTATGAAAGTTATGGCCATCAGATTCCAAGCATGCACTCTTAAGGTTGTGACTAGCAGACGGGCTGCTAATGACTTCAAAGAGAAATGCCTGCTTTGTTTTGTAAAACTGAGGTAGGTGTATCTGTGAACCATGAAAAAAGTTCCTGCTCCATTTATTTATGTACAGACACAATAGAAATCTTGAAATGCACTTCTCTCCAAGTTAAAATTGGGAGCCAAATTGTTGTTCTTCACAGGTGACGCGGCCTCTTTAATGTATATTAGCGTTCATTTGTAATTGTCTGGCTTTAATGTAAAACACAATGATCATATATTTATGAGGACATTTGACAGATAATATGATTATTTATATTAAAAATGTTTGATTTGATAATAAATTGTCATGATGTCAAATTGTTTATTTCTTTTTTATGCAATACATTTATTTCATTTTTCAGGCTTCTTTACCACAACATGTATTATGACCTGGTTTATAAAATGATTGTTTACAATATAATAATAAATATAAAAATGAAGTGTAAATTCATCAAATAGACATTATTACGTTACTATCGTGCATTCCCTCTTGTAGTGATAATTTTGTACCGCTTGAGCTGAGAAAACGCTATTGCCGCAACGAGAACCTAGTAGGAGCTTGGGAAAGCGGTTTTTCTGAAAACTGCTAATTTGCAGGGGTTTGCTTTAATATCAGTGATACATATCATGTAATTATGATGACATGTGACACATAAAATAATTGTTTACATTAAAACTATTCATTATTATTGTCTAATTGTAATGATGTCAAATGTTTTATTTCCCATTCATACAAAAAAGTTTTTGCATTATTCTGGCTTCTTGACATCATAATGTGTTATGAGACGGTTTATAGAGTGACTTTTTACAATATAATGAAAAATATAAAAATAAAGTGTAAATATGAAAAAACTTTGAAACAAATGTCATTTTCTTCATCAAATACACATTCTTTCGTTATGATCGTGCACTCCCTCTTGTACTGATAACTTTGTACTGCTTGAGCTGAGAAAACGCTATTGCCGCAACGAGAACCTCGTGGGAGCTTGGGAAAGCGGTTTTTCTAAAAACTGCTAATTTGCAGGTGTTTGCTTCAATATCAGTAATACTTATCATGTAATTATGATGACATATGACACAGAAAATAATTGTTTACTTTAAAACTATTTATTATGATTGTCTAATTGTCATGATGTCAAATGTTTTATTTTGCATTCCACGAATACATGATTTTGCATTATTCTGGCTTCTTGACATCATAATGTGTTATGACATGGTTTATAAAGTGACTTTTTGCAATATAATGAAAAATATAAAAATGAACAGTAAATATGACAAAACTTGATTAAAATGTCATTTCTTTATCAAATAGACATTCTTACATTATGATCGTGCATTACCTCTTGTACTGATGATTTTGTACCGCTTGAGCTGAGAAAACGCTATTGTCGCAAGGAGAACCTCGTAGGAGCTTGGGAAAGCGTTTTTTCTGAAAACTGCAAATTTGCTGGTGTTTGCTTCAATATCAATAATATTTATCATGTAATTATGATGACATATGACGCATAAAACAATTGTTTACATTAAAACTATTCATTATGATTGTCTAATTGTAATGATGTCAAATGTTTTATATCCCATTCACACAAAAAAGTTTTTGTATTATTCTGGCTTCTTGTCTCATAATGTGTTATGACATGGTTTATAAAGTGACTTTTTGCAATATAATGAAAAATATAAAAATAAAGTGTAAATATGACAAACCTTTGATACAAATGTCATTTTTTTCATTAAATAGACATTCTTTCGTTATGATCGTGCACTCCCTCTTGTACTGATGACTTTGTACCGGTTGAGCTGAGAAAACGCTATTACCGCAACAAGAACCTCGTGGGAGGTTGGGAAAGCGGGTTTTTCTAACAACCCTTAATTTGTACGTGTTTGCTTTAATATCAATTATACTTATCATGTAAATATGATGACATATGACATAAAATAATTGTTTAAATTAAAACTATTCATTATGTTTGTCTAATTGTAATGATGTCAAATGTTTTATTCCACATTCATACAAAAAATGTTTGCATTATTCTGGCTTCTTGTCTCATAATGTGTTATGACATGGTTTATTAAGTGACTTTTTGCAATATAATGAAAAATATAAAAATGAACAGTAAATATGACAGAACTTTGATGAAAAAAACAATTGAGCAGAGAAAACGCTATTCCCGCAAAGAGAACGTCGTGGGAGCTTGGGAAAGCGGTTTTTCTAAAAACCGCTATTTTGCAGATGTTTGCTTTAATATCAATTATACTTATCATGTAATTATGATGACATATGACACAGAAAATAATTGTTTACATTAAAACTATTCATTATGATTGTCTAATTGTAATGATGTCAAATGTTTTATTTTGCATTCCTCGAATACATGATTTTGCATTATTCTGGCTTTTTGAAATCATAAAGTGTTATGAAATGGTTTATAAAATGATTATTTACGATATAATAATAAATATAAAAATGAAGTGTAAATATGACTGTCATTTCTTCATCAAATAGAAATACTTCGGTTATGATCGTGCATTTCCTATTGTACTGATGATATTGTACCGCTTGAGAGGAGAAAACGCTATTCCCGTATTTGTTACTGCACTATCCAGTGTCACCCAGATGAGGATGGGTTCCCTCTTGAGTCTGGTTCCTCTCAAGGTTTCT
>JAOUQY010160057.1:0-19088 GCA_028566355.1 Doras micropoeus | reverse complement strand
GCAATTAATGAAGATTGGCCACCAGGCTGGTCCAATTTAGCCATGAAACCTCCCACACTAAAATGACAGGTGTTTCATTTCCCCTGTAATTTTAGTTGTACATTTCTTATGCTTTACTTGGTAACTGATCATAGTGCAACTGCTCACACTTTTTTATTTATTATTTTACAGAACTCTAGAGAGCATTCAATGTTTATTCATCATTATTTTAAGCATTATAATATATTAAGCATTTCTTGTTTGGGTTGGAGGGGGTGCAGCCTAAGGGGCCATTACCTTTGTCAGCAGGGAGGGGAACTCTCACCTGTGTGTTCACACTTAACTCATGAATATTCAATGTCTGAGCCACTGGCTTTGAAAAAAGAAGTGTCACTTCATGGTTGTAATAGTTTAGAAGTAAATCTGCATAACATTTCTGAAAGTGGTAAACACCAATGTGTAGCCAACACCCATGTTCATAAAGCACAAAAGCAAACTTCATAAATGTGTTTTTTCACAATATATCAGCATCTATGAAAATAAGCTTTTGGGAAGTCTATGTTTACAGTTGACAAACAAAAATAGATTTATGCAATTCTTACTGCTCTTATTTATTGTTGCTGAGGTTTTGTTTAACATAAGCATATGTAGCACTTGGGGATCAAATACTTTTATGTAGACAAAATGTTTATAAACCTAAAGACGTGTCCAACTAGGTCAAAAGTAGTTGAGAGGCCTCAGACCCCAGAGTGTTAATATATGGCTTCCTCTTTACATAATGTAGTTTCAGGCTGCATTTCTTGATGCTGTGGTGGACTGTGTTAAATGATAATGATAGTCCAAAGTACTCCCAAGTCCATGTGACTATGGCCTTCACAATAGCATGATGGTTTCTCAAACAATACCACCTGAGGACTTGATGGACTTGAGAACATTCAGCAGTGGTTTCCACCCTTGGCCTTTACACACCAAGATATTCCTTGACGCCCTGAATCTTTTCATGATATTATGAAATGTAGATGGAGAAAAACACAAATAGCTTCCAGTGAGTCCAGAGTGTATTTGAACTGACTGACAAGTCTCTCACACAGTGTGGGACAGTGGCGTCACTAGACCTGTTTTATGGGGGCTATAGCCCCCTCCTAAATGTTCTGTAGCCCCCCAAATATACATGTTTTATTAGTTTAAATTGTCAATAGTTTTTCTTATGTATTCTCTCTTATTCAGCTGTGCTATCTCTCTCCATATTGATGAGGTAATGAAATTTGAGCTGGGGGGACCTGGGGGAAGCACTGCTGCCCAATATAGACCCTGAGCACCTGTCGCTCTGCACTTCTTTACTAAAATAGTGAACACACGCTGTCTGAGGGAGAAGGGCTCTGTGTAAGTGGAGGGAGAAGGCTGTCTGAAGGCAAGTGCCATTTCTATACAAAAATTCAGAAAACACATTATTTGAATGTCTGTTACATACATTAATTAACCAAAATGAAAACTCATTGATGCAATAGTGGTAATTGCATTATGCTAGTGAGGAAATCTGATGATTAATGAACATAAAGTTAATCTACTGAAAAAGGCAATTAAATGTATGTATTAAACATCGCAGTATTTAGGGCAGACATGAATAGATGGCTTGTTTTCTCTTGATTTTCTGACTGTATATTTTACAGATACCTGTTAATAATAAGTTAATAGTTGGTAAATCAATATTCTACCTGTAGATATTTTTTTTGTAAAAGCAACAGCTCGTCCAAAGACCAGTCAGGTGAGAGGAATTTATAGTTTAAGTAAAACAAATGAAGTTAAATAAAGTTTAACTGCCATTTGATAAAAAACAAACAAAAAAAAAACTACTTGTTAATAAAGTCAGGAATGGAGAGGGAGGAAAAAAGGAGGCTGACCCTGAATTGGACCCTGGACTGATATAGAAGCAGGTTTGATGGAGGTTAGTGATCAAGAAAAAAGAAAGTTAGTGGGCATTGTTCAAGCCAGATAGTCAGTTTGATTATTATATAAGAAAACTATGGCTTGCTGAATACACTATAGCTACAGTCTCAATGCTCCACTCTCATTAATTTACATAAAATAAAAGTTGGTTAATGGCCCTCTAATTGTTGGCAAGAAGGAGGGGTGATGTCCTCAGGATTGAGAAATTCTGTCCATGCTAGTGTTAAACATAGAAGTATTAGTCTTTTATATTAGCTTATCACTGGTCATTTGAACTGTGTCTAGCATACATTAATCTTAATAACCATACACATTATTATAATAGAGCTCATATATCATTGATATAAAATGTTTTCATTTAGAAGGACTACTGGGTACTCCAATGATAAAATAATAAAAGGGTTTATTATGCAAATATGAAAACATGATATACACCATATGGACAAAAGTATTCGGACACCTACACATTATATCTACAAGAGGCCTGCAATCTCTGTTCTAGTTCATCCCAAAATAATCTGATGGGGTTGGGCTCAGGGCTCTGTGAGGATCAGTCACATTCTTCCACACCAAACTCTGCCAACCATGCCTTTATGGACCTTGATTTGTGCAATGGGGAACAGTCATGCAGGAACAGAAAATGGCCTTCCCCAAACTGTTCCCATAAATTTGGAAGCATACAATTGTCCAAAATGTCTTGGTATGTTGAAGCATTAAGATTTCCCTAACTGGAACTAAGGGACCTTAGCCAACCCCTGGAAAAATAACCCCATGTCATTATCCCTTGTCCACCAAACTTTACAGTTGGCAGAATTTGAAGAGACATGTCGTTCAAAGTATGGATTAGTATGTGTTTTTCAACAGTATAATGTATGTTTTTCCTTGTATTTCAACTTTTAACAAAAATAACTGTAAATAAAGTGTAAACTAGACTGCAGCAGTTGTTCATAGCACGAAGCAACTGCAGGAGGTGCACGCTACCATGCAGCACAGGGAGGCCACCCAGCAGCGTGTGAAGGCTGCCCCCACACCAGTTCCCTGTGTTGCCAGCGCCTTACCGAAGCGGTATGGTGGAAACCCTGAAGGGTGCAAATGGTTTCTCCTCCAGTGTGACCTCTTTTTCACATTCCATGAAGGGCTCATGGATCAGCAGAAGATCGCCCATGTCATTGGTCTACTCAGTGGCAAGACCCTCCAGTGGGCCACCATCCTGTGGCACCACGCAGGTGAGGACATTCATTCATACTGACGATTCCTTGAACTGTTTCACCAGGTCTTTGGCCATAGCACTGATGGCCAGAGTGCCTGAGAGTGACTCCTTGATCTCTTCCAGAGAAACCGGAGGGCTGCAGACTATGCTCTGGAGTTTCAAACCCTGGCCACAGAGAGCTGCTGGAACGAGCTGGCCCAGATGGCCACATCCGTTGAGGACTCAGCTCTGAGGTTCAAAGGGAGCTGGCATGCTAAGACTACACCAAGTCCCTGGACAATCTTATTTCCATAGCCATTGCCCTAGACAAGCTGCTGTGGAGTAGACCTACCAGCATTCCCTCACTGGACCAACCGGAGGACTTAGAGCCCATGGTCCTGGGGCCCCTACGTGTCAGGCTGTTCATGAAGCTGGACCTGCACAGCGCTTATAACCTCATTCGTATCAGGGAGGGAGATGAATGGAAGATGGCATTCAGTAAAACGTCGTGCCACTATGAGTACCAGGTTATGCCATATGGCCTGGCTGCAGCCCCCAGTGTAATCCAGTATTTCATCAACAAGGTACTAAGAGATCTGCTGGGAAAATGCACCATAGCTTATATTGATTATATTTTAATTTTTTACCCAGATCTGGTCATCCAAGAGAGTCATGTGTGCTAAGTCCTGTCTCGGCTGCTCCAACACCAGCTGTGCATTAAGCAAGAAAAATGCCAGTTCCATCAGTCCCATGTAGAATTCCTAGGTTACCACACTGGGCCCGATGGGGTCACCATGAACCTCCAGAAGGTCGAGGCCATCACCGAATGGAGACATCCGACATCTCAAGGAGGCCTTTGTCTCAGCCCCTATACTGCATCAGCCGGACCCCAACCTCCCCTTCATAGTTGAGGTTGATGCCTGTAGCCAAGGAGCCTGTGCTGTCCTTTCACAGAGACAGGGTGAGCCAGCCAAGCTCCATCCTGTGGCCAATTCTTCCAAGTTCTCCCCCTCCGAGTGTAACTACGACGTGGGAGACCGTGAACTGCTGGCCATCAAGCTTACCCTGGAAGAATGGAGACACTGGCTGGAGGGAGCAAAGCACCCGTGTCTGGACAGCCTTCCCAGAGAAGCTTGGAATCTCAGTGAGTCTAACTTCTGGTTTTCATCCTCAGGCTAACGGACAGACAGAGTGTGTCAACCAGGAGCTGGTGAAGTTTCTCTGGCTCTACTGCTAGGATCGGCCCCAAGAATGGACATTCTATCTTCCTTGGGCCGAGTATGCCCAAAACTCTATAAGGCACTCTGCCACAGGGCTCACACCATTCGAGGTCACTCAAATGGAACCCATGGAATGCCAACCCCAGACGACCTCACTGTTGACTCATGGTTCTGTCAGAGTGAAAAGGTCTGGGCCCTCAGGTATCAGCACATATCACAAGCCTTAGCCCAAATGAAGAAGGATGCGGACAAAAGGAGAGGAGCCATGCTGAAATACCAGCCAGGGGACTGAGTTTGGATGTTTACCAAGGCCTTCAGCAACTCGTCTGTGTGGGATCATAACAGTAAAAATACAGTATTTTTATTTTTATTTTCATATTTAAAAAAAGCAACATTTTATGTAATGTACATGGTGTGACTGTAGCTAACCTACATTTAACATTTTTTTTACAAAACACTTACTAAATTAATTCTAACAATTTAAACTTGGGCTTTTGTAAAATGTGATTTTGTAGGGTTAATGTGTAAAACAGTCTTAGATTTATAATCTTTATTATATACTTCTAATAACAAAACATCAACTAAGAAATGGTGCAAGAGGTTAACAGCCTGGCAAGTAGGACATTGCTGGTTTGAGTCTTGTGAAGGGTTAGTTAGAAGCGCTGTTGAGCAACAAGTGAGAGCCCCATCTACCCTATCTACATTTTCATGTTACTTACTTGCCAGAAAAGTAAAATTTTTTATGTTACAGATAATTAATGTTTTTTGCAGACATTTTCTGGCAACCCCTGCTGCCAGAAAATTATTGTTATTTTACAATATGTTTTTTTTACAGTAGGTAGGTAGGTAGATACAGATCGTATATGACTTAACTAAAATCCATCCACTAACAAGAGGTACAGATCAGCAAAAACACAAGCAATGTTACTTGCAGTAGCAGGTCCTAAATACATTACTCAAATACTGAAAATATAGACTGGTACAGTGTGCATCTGCTCTGTAGTTGCATTCATGTTTAATAACCTGTATGCCTGACTTTTTAGGACAATGTGACATTTGACAGCAGAAAAATTAGCTTCTCAATTTCATTTTTATTTTTACACAAGGAAATATTAATAAATATTAATAAAAGTCCACTACATCCCCTGCCGAAGGACAACAGGGATATTGGTAAATCCAAAACAAAAACAAATAAATCAAAAGTGGCAGTACCAGCCAAAATAGCTCTTTAAATCTAATTTTGAGTAAACTTTTCTTAAATCCACTAAATACATCAAATAACAATCCTATATAATCAAAGTCACTATTTGGCTTAAAGAATACCCACTAGCTTTCTTTCTAGCTTTCTTTATTATTGATCACTAACTGCCATTAAACCTGCTTCTTCAGTCCAATCAAAAGCCGCCTTTGCCTTTTTTCCTCCCTCTCCTTCCCTGCCTTTAGTAACAAGTTTTTTTGTTTGTTTGTTTGTTTGTTTTTTTTTATCAAATGCCAATTAAACTTTTTTTTTTTTTTTTTACTTTATCTCTCTCCTGACTGGCCTTTGGAGAAGCTGCTGCCTTTACAATAAAACATTCTATATTCTATATTCTCAATATTCTATGGCCACAGAGAGCTGCTGGAACGAGCTGGCCCAGATGGCCACATCCGTTGAGGACTCAGCTCTGAGGTTCAAAGGGAGCTGGCATGCTAAGACTACACCAAGTCCCTGGACAATCTTATTTCCATAGCCATTGCCCTAGACAAGCTGCTGTGGAGTAGACCTACCAGCATTCCCTCACTGGACCAACCGGAGGACTTAGAGCCCATGGTCCTGGGGCCCCTACGTGTCAGGCTGTTCATGAAGCTGGACCTGCACAGCGCTTATAACCTCATTCGTATCAGGGAGGGAGATGAATGGAAGATGGCATTCAGTAAAACGTCGTGCCACTATGAGTACCAGGTTATGCCATATGGCCTGGCTGCAGCCCCCAGTGTAATCCAGTATTTCATCAACAAGGTACTAAGAGATCTGCTGGGAAAATGCACCATAGCTTATATTGATTATATTTTAATTTTTTACCCAGATCTGGTCATCCAAGAGAGTCATGTGTGCTAAGTCCTGTCTCGGCTGCTCCAACACCAGCTGTGCATTAAGCAAGAAAAATGCCAGTTCCATCAGTCCCATGTAGAATTCCTAGGTTACCACACTGGGCCCGATGGGGTCACCATGAACCTCCAGAAGGTCGAGGCCATCACCGAATGGAGACATCCGACATCTCAAGGAGGCCTTTGTCTCAGCCCCTATACTGCATCAGCCGGACCCCAACCTCCCCTTCATAGTTGAGGTTGATGCCTGTAGCCAAGGAGCCTGTGCTGTCCTTTCACAGAGACAGGGTGAGCCAGCCAAGCTCCATCCTGTGGCCAATTCTTCCAAGTTCTCCCCCTCCGAGTGTAACTACGACGTGGGAGACCGTGAACTGCTGGCCATCAAGCTTACCCTGGAAGAATGGAGACACTGGCTGGAGGGAGCAAAGCACCCGTGTCTGGACAGCCTTCCCAGAGAAGCTTGGAATCTCAGTGAGTCTAACTTCTGGTTTTCATCCTCAGGCTAACGGACAGACAGAGTGTGTCAACCAGGAGCTGGTGAAGTTTCTCTGGCTCTACTGCTAGGATCGGCCCCAAGAATGGACATTCTATCTTCCTTGGGCCGAGTATGCCCAAAACTCTATAAGGCACTCTGCCACAGGGCTCACACCATTCGAGGTCACTCAAATGGAACCCATGGAATGCCAACCCCAGACGACCTCACTGTTGACTCATGGTTCTGTCAGAGTGAAAAGGTCTGGGCCCTCAGGTATCAGCACATATCACAAGCCTTAGCCCAAATGAAGAAGGATGCGGACAAAAGGAGAGGAGCCATGCTGAAATACCAGCCAGGGGACTGAGTTTGGATGTTTACCAAGGCCTTCAGCAACTCGTCTGTGTGGGATCATAACAGTAAAAATACAGTATTTTTATTTTTATTTTCATATTTAAAAAAAGCAACATTTTATGTAATGTACATGGTGTGACTGTAGCTAACCTACATTTAACATTTTTTTTACAAAACACTTACTAAATTAATTCTAACAATTTAAACTTGGGCTTTTGTAAAATGTGATTTTGTAGGGTTAATGTGTAAAACAGTCTTAGATTTATAATCTTTATTATATACTTCTAATAACAAAACATCAACTAAGAAATGGTGCAAGAGGTTAACAGCCTGGCAAGTAGGACATTGCTGGTTTGAGTCTTGTGAAGGGTTAGTTAGAAGCGCTGTTGAGCAACAAGTGAGAGCCCCATCTACCCTATCTACATTTTCATGTTACTTACTTGCCAGAAAAGTAAAATTTTTTATGTTACAGATAATTAATGTTTTTTGCAGACATTTTCTGGCAACCCCTGCTGCCAGAAAATTATTGTTATTTTACAATATGTTTTTTTTACAGTAGGTAGGTAGGTAGATACAGATCGTATATGACTTAACTAAAATCCATCCACTAACAAGAGGTACAGATCAGCAAAAACACAAGCAATGTTACTTGCAGTAGCAGGTCCTAAATACATTACTCAAATACTGAAAATATAGACTGGTACAGTGTGCATCTGCTCTGTAGTTGCATTCATGTTTAATAACCTGTATGCCTGACTTTTTAGGACAATGTGACATTTGACAGCAGAAAAATTAGCTTCTCAATTTCATTTTTATTTTTACACAAGGAAATATTAATAAATATTAATAAAAGTCCACTACATCCCCTGCCGAAGGACAACAGGGATATTGGTAAATCCAAAACAAAAACAAATAAATCAAAAGTGGCAGTACCAGCCAAAATAGCTCTTTAAATCTAATTTTGAGTAAACTTTTCTTAAATCCACTAAATACATCAAATAACAATCCTATATAATCAAAGTCACTATTTGGCTTAAAGAATACCCACTAGCTTTCTTTCTAGCTTTCTTTATTATTGATCACTAACTGCCATTAAACCTGCTTCTTCAGTCCAATCAAAAGCCGCCTTTGCCTTTTTTCCTCCCTCTCCTTCCCTGCCTTTAGTAACAAGTTTTTTTGTTTGTTTGTTTGTTTGTTTTTTTTTATCAAATGCCAATTAAACTTTTTTTTTTTTTTTTTACTTTATCTCTCTCCTGACTGGCCTTTGGAGAAGCTGCTGCCTTTACAATAAAACATTCTATATATCCATCTACAGGTAGAAAAACTATTACCTTATTATAAACTATCAACTATTAGCTTATTATAAACAGTATAAAATATACAGTCATAAAATCAAGAGAGAACAAGTCATCTATTCATGTCTACTGTGCAATGTTTAATACATAAACTGTTTAGTGGGCTTTTTCAGTAGGCTTTTTCAGTAGGCTAACTTTACCTTCATTAACCTCGCTATCATATTGCAATTACCACTAATGCATCAACGAGTTTTCATTGTGGTTAACTAATGTTGGTAACAGACATCCAAATAATATATTTTCTTTATTTTTGTGTTAAAATGACACTCGACTTCAGACAGCCTTCACCCTTCCCTCACACAGAGCCCTTCTCCCTCATACACAGTGTGTTCAGTATTTAAGTAAAGTGGTGCAGAGCAATAGGTGACAGATCAAACAGGTTTCAGGGAGGTTATTGGGCAGTGGTGCCTCCCCCAGGTCCTAGTGCATCAAATTTCATTACATCATGAATATGGGGACTGCTTGGTGATGTAAGGCATGCATGCAGCTGCTCAGCTAAGGAAACCCCATGCTAGGGATAGGTGCTGGTGAGTGAGGGCCCAGATTTGCTCACTCTGGAACCAGCTGTCAATGGCGTGGTTATCTGTGGGAGAAGAGTTTCAAGGGTATAGGGATGGCTGGTGACCTAAAAAGACTTTGAAAGGAGTTAAGCCAGTGGAGGTGTGTGTTATGGAATTCTGGGCATTTTCTGGGCACCCACTGTTGGGGCTGGTGCTGGCACAATAGTCGGGGGAAACTTGGTGAGTACTCGGTTTACCCGTTCTGCTTGACCGTTGGCCTGAGGGTGATATCCAGAGGTGAGGCTCACTGTTACCCCGAGCTTCTCCATGAAAGAGGTCCATAAGCATGAGATGAATGATGTCATCCGGCCAGCCATAAAATCTAAATACATTCTGGAAGAGGCACTCAACTGTTTCCATGGCTGTGGGGAGGCTTGCACGAGGAACAAATCTTAGACCTTTTGAAAATTGATTAACGGTTACTAGAATGGTCTTTTTTCCTTGACACTGGGGTAAATCTGTAAGGAAGTCTATAGATAAGTGGGACCAAGCTCTATCTGGGACAGGCAGGGGGTGTAGCTTACCTGCCAGTAAGGTTTGTGGTACATTAGCTTGGGCACAGACAGAACAATGAAGCTATGAATTCTTGGACATCACGGGCCATGCTGGGCCACCAATACTTGGTCCGGAGAATATCGGCCATGCATCGAGCTCCAGGATGCCCAGTGCCAGGTGTTACATGAGCCCAGGTGATAAAGGAAGCTCCCTCTGGTGGGATGGCATTCTGTTGATCTAGCTTCCATACTATGGTCTGTAAGAACATGAACTCTGGAACAATGGGTTCTGGCTCAGCTGTGTCAGAGGCAGGCTCATGGATACGGGAGAGGGTGTCGGCCTTCCTGTTCTTGGAACAGGTCTGTAAACAAAACAAAGTTAAATCTAGAGAAGAAAATGGCCCATCGGGCTTGGCAAGAGTTCAAACGCTTAGCAGCTTTAATGTATTCTAGGTTCTTGTGGTCTGTAAAAATGGTTATGGGATGCTAGGCCCCCTCCAGCCAGTGTCTCCACTCTTCCAGGGTGAGCTTTATGGCCAGTAGTTCTCTGTCTCCTACATTGTAGGTTTGTTCAGTGGAGGTGAACTTATGGGAGTAATAGGCCGGGTGAAGCTTAGCAGGCTCATCTTGTCTTTGGAAGAGAATAGCTCCCACTGCCTGGCTGGAAGCATCAACTTCAACTAAAAAGGGGAGTTCTGGATCAGGCTGCCTCAGAATGGGAGCTGAGATGAAGGCCTTCTTGAGGCATTCAAAAGCTTTCTCTGCCTTAGGACTGCACTGAAGGTTCTTGGGTGCTCCATTTAGCATGTCTGTGCAGGGAGCAGCCTGAAGACTAAAATTCCTGATGAATCTACAGTAAAAATTTGCGAACCCCAAGAATCTCCATAGTTCTCTTACTGTAGTGGAGGGTTTCCATTGAGTGATGGCCTCTACCTTCTGGCTGTTCATTGAGACAGCCTCAGGTCCGATGTGGTAACCTAGGAATTCAACACAGGTTTGATGAAACTGACAGTTCTCTGTCTTGACGAAGAGTTGATGTTTCATTAGATGTCGAAGAACCTCACAGACCTGCCTGGTGTGTGTGGCATAGTCTGGGGAGTAAATCAGAATCTCATCAATATAAGTGACTACACATTGACCTAGCATGTGACGAAATACTTCACTGATAAAATGCTGAAAAACACTTGGAGCTGCAGCAAGGCCACATGGCATAACCAAATATTCATAGTGCCTGGTAGTGGTGCTAAAGACAGTCTTCCACTCATCTCCTTTCCTGATCCTGACAAGGTTGTAGGCACTATGGAGGTCGAGCATGGAAAAGATCTTGGCTGCTGCCGGGTAGAAGGTCTATGGCACAGTCAAATGAACAATGAGGGGGAGGCCCTCGGCCTTCCTCTTGTTGAAGACCTCCATAAGGTCTCAGTACACTTCTGGAACATGGACAAGAACATGAGTCTCAGGGCTTTCTACCTGAGTGGTGCAAACTTGGCAAACGTTCAAGTTCAAACAATTCTTTACACAATAAGGATACCACTTCTCCACAAGATGATAGGGTCATGGTGCTGCATCCAGTCGATGCCCAGGATGATAGGGTGCTTGGGTGAGTCAATGAGCATGAGGGAAGTTTGTTCTTCATGAAACCGGCCAACTTGGATTTTAACCAAGAGTCTGGGAGCACCATCCACTGCCCTTATTTTAAAATGGGTTTTCAGCTGCGGGAATTATTACATCAATTAATGGATATTTTTGCAACATTAGAGGAGGACTGTAAATGCACTGACCTCATCCAGCACAGCATCAACACCATAAATGCAGCACCAATTTGGCTCTGCCCACATCAGCTTCTACTAGTGAAGAGAGAGGTAGCCAAGCAGAGGATTAAAGAGATGGTGGCTGCAGGGGTTATTGAGCCCTCTAACCGCCCATGGGCCCCTCCAAACGGGACAATGGAGGTTCTATTTGGTTCAAACACCGTCGTTTGAATGAAGTGACTAAGGTAGATTCTTACCCCACTCCTCAGATTCATGATGCTTTGGAAAAAAAGTGTAAGCAGTGCACGAATGGCCTACTCCTTGTGACATGAGTGAGCTCTGTAGCTTCCTCGGGGTGGTGTCTTACTATTGCCAGTTCGTCCAGGGCTTTGCACTCACAGCCACCCCACTTCATCAACTGACAGCAAAAGGCACAGAATTCCACTGGGATGAAGCCTCCGAGCATGCACTCACTACCATTCACGAGAGCCTCTGCAGCACACCAGTGTTAGCATTCCCTTGGTCCAGAGATGAGTTTTTAGTGGACACCGGTGGTTACCGGGGCATCGGAGATGTGTTATCTCAGATCCGAGATGGCACGGAGAAGGTAATTGCATTCTACAGCCATCGCCTTAACAAACGAGCACAACTACTGTGTTACTCACAGAGAACTATTAGGTGTGCTGGCTGCGCTGTGGCACTTCTATTCACTATCCAGCACTGCCCTGGCAGGTTTGACGGCAATGCCGATGCACACTCACTCTGCCCCTGCAAGGCAGAGGAGAGCAGACACTGTGTGTGGCTAGAGGAATGCTGTTCTACAGCTTCAGTAGAGCCCATCTGGACTGAGCTGGGCGCAATGGGACTGGAGGAACTGCGGGAAGCACAGGGTAAGGACGCAGAGATCTCATGGGCATTGGGGTGGCTCAATGTGGCTAAGACACCCTGGTGGTCTGACATGACTCCCTATGGGCCCATAGCTAAGGCCCTACAGGCTGGCTGGAATAACATGCAGATTAGGGTGGGGCTGTTGTACTGGGTGTGGGAAGAGCCCATGATTGGTTCTCACCAATCAAACTGCTCTACAGTCATAGATCTCATGGCATCCTAGATGTTGTGAGGGAAAACTGGGAGGACGGACCTTCAACTAGCAAAAGTGAAATTCAATATGTTCTCGACCTGGACACAAAACTCATGCACTGGGCCACTTAACGCAGGAGGAGGAGACCCAGTAATGAAAAGTACATAAGACAATTCTTGGGCTGGCTGACTTTTATCATATGTTTATTTCCAACTATTCAGACATCACCAGCCCCATGAGTGATCTTATGGCAACTAGATACTGCCCAGTGGATGGAGCAGTTCCAACAGTCCTTTACTACCTGCTGGGGAAGCCTTTCACTCTCATCTCATGCCACATCACAATAAAGTGATGGGTTTTTGTTTTAATAAAAGTTGTGTTATCTTAAAGTAAACAGAACTGTCAGTGCCACTTCCTGTTGGCATTGTGGTCCATGGTTACACATACACATAGCAAATGTATTTATGGTGCAAACAATTGCTACATGCCCAGGAAATAAAGATTCTTTCCAAATGCACAGCACAGCTTCTATACCACACATTTACAACACAAAAGGTGGCTAATAGTCCTCTGATGGTTTGCAAAAAGGAGGGTTCATGACCTATGCACTGAAAAAAACTCTAGTATTAAATATGAATTACAGCCCTAAATTCAAAATAAAAGTTATATCAAGCCAGAATAATTTCTTTGGATTTCATACAGATGATGCAGAAAGTGTCACAATGAAGAAAAAGAGGTGGGTGCAAGTGCAGATTACTCAGTATACTTGGAAGATCCACATCACAATACAGAAGAAAGGACAAAAACAGGGAATGGTTAGGTGATTAACAAATAGAATATCAAAGGGAAGACAATGAAGAACAAAATCAGAAACAGGCAAGGGCAAAAAAGTGGAAGTGAGACAAGGTAACTAAGGTTTGGTATGACAGGCAATACGCAGTACTGAATGATACATCGCAAAGTGGGTGTGTTTGTATGAGTCCTTATGTACTGTGGTTTAACTACCAGTGATTAGAAGCAGGTGAATAGCATTAGTATTCAGGTGAGTACAAACCCAGAAGTGGTGTCTCGTGATTTTTTCCCAACAAATGTCTAATGCCTTTAATTGCATACAAGGCAATCATTATTGCTAAGTGTCTAGTGAATCTTGGATTTTGTCTAAATACAGTGCTGCCTGCTTTAATGTGTAATACAGTGCTCTGCAATGATTTGTAAATATCAAATGAATAGACAGCAATCATCTTCTGTTCCTACTTTACATGTAGAAACTGTTTCCTACTGTTTTTATATTTATTTGAACAAACACAATACCAATTATAATGCTAGTTTGATCATTACAAGACATAGTATTGAACACTTTAAATAAACACATTTGGCAAACAAATGCCAATGAAAGTTAGCTGTTTTTGGTGAGCTGGGCCAAGTGCACTGGCTTATTGAAAAGAGCTTAAATTACTTGTATCAGAAGCAAATTTTTCTGACACATACAGGAGGTAGAATTGTCATTGACACCTTCCTGGTGCAGGTTGAGTATCTTATCCATCTTATGCGCTCTAATTGTCTGTGATTTTCTCTTCTCTCAGGGTGTCTATTCTGTCAGGCTGAATGATATTAAATGTAACCAAATATAAGCACCAAAACGAACCATGGTCTTAGTTTAAGCATTTATATTAGTGCTGTCAAATTAACGTATTAACAAACACATTAAAGAAAACATTGTGATTAAAAATATTCATGCCACTAAAAATGTTAACGCAGATTAAAATAACCATCAGGGAACACAAACATTCCAAAATATTCCATAGCTCCCTACACACTGGGCATTTCCTGTTAAATTAATAAAAAAATTAAAAGACATCAATCATCTTTAATATTACACTTTTATCAAATAAAGTCAGGTGAATAATGAGGCAACATTCAACAGTCATTTCTCATAAAATAGCTCAGTGATAAATGGCATCAACATTTTCAATGGCCCTATGATGCCTACTTGCATGTATAACACAAATCAAAATGTGTGTTAAAACTGCAATTAAAGTGCAATTTAAAAAAATAATAATCATGCGATTATTTTTTTTACAGCTCTTATTTATATCAGTAGCAGATTTTGCACAGAAAATGCCCACTTATCTGTTTTTGATCTCCTTCTTTGTTTACCCTTTTTCATCACTCCGTTTTTCTTTCTTGTTGTCATTCCTCAAATATCTGCTAGTGTCTATTGATCACTTGTGTAAAGATTCTCAGTAGGATGGATGGCATCCAGCCACTATAATGGCAACCGCTACTTAGAGCAGTGTATCCACCCTAAGTATCACACAAAGTGGGGCAGAAGGAAATGAAAAGACGATACAGGTAAAAGAATGAATGAGGGAAAAAAAAGTGTCACAGAAATGAAAATGTGCTACATTATTGGCTCTAGTCCACATTTGAGTGGTTGTTGAAAATGATTTCACACCTTTTTTGAGGACTTGAGACAACTGTCATCAAATGTAATATGTCTGGCCAAGTTTAAAACTCTGATGAAATCTCTGTGCAGTCCTGGAAATTGATTTCTGTTTCACCTAAAAAAAATGGTGGGTCTGGGGTTAACTTCAAGTGAATTCATATACAGTTAATTGAGAGGCATCAGTAATAACCAAAACTAAAATGTATAAATAAAATGTCAGTGTAGGTTTCTATTTAAATATCTATTAAGTATTCATGTTCAATTTTTGTAAAAAATAAATTAAAAAAATAAATAAATAAATAATAATAATAATAATAATAATAATAATAATAATAATAATAATAATAAATAAAGTTGCTTCTCATCAGAAATATTACATTTTCCAATTGCAATGTTTCTGGGTGAAAACAGACCTACAACAATAATATCATTCAATAAAGAGGCCCAGAACTGATCATGGGTATGGAATTCTGGCCAAGTGTGATAAAATCTGTTGATCAGGTGACATATTTTACAGTCCTTCCACTTCCAATTGCACAAGTAAAAAAAATATCAGCAGGTGTAGGGTCCAGGCTACAGTGTAAGGCAAAGAATAGTTATAAGAAATTTCCCAATCACAGTTAAATGAACTGTCAGAATCTTAAAGCACTTTAAAGCACTTAAAGCACTGGTACATATCCACCCCTGGTAAACACAGCATTCAGCCTCAACTGATTACTGTCTACAATAATAAAGATGGAAAAGGACTATGTAAATAAATCACCCAACTACAGAATCTCATTGATTCTGAAGCCTTTAGATTGCATTTACTTGACTTCCCATATGCCTGCCATTTTTATATTTTGCATCTTGCATAGTCTCTACTTTGCCTAGTCTTCACAATCCTTCTAGCTTGACTGTATTATTATGATAACCTAATTGCACTCTCTTGTTATGTAGGGCTTATTAAATCCTCAAACAGTCTACACAGCTACTGGTTTCTTCTGTCATTGTCATAGTATAACATAACACATAACAGTGTGATGAAATAAGTTTTTATTTAGGGTCTAGTATTTGACAAACCCATATCAGTTTTATATTTGCTCTTAATGCATAATCATTGATCTTCATAGGCTTTACAGTAATGATTAAGAGATACAGATGTGCCAAAATGAATTTATTAATTGATTCAACTAGTAACCACTTTATCTTGGTCATGGTGAATCCTGACGCTATCCTGTAAACGTTGGATGTGAGGTGGGAACACAGTAGTGTAATGTTGGTATCTTCAAAACTGCCAGTATTCTCAGAAAGTAGAGGGTAAAACCTATCTGCACTTTACCACATGACTTGCAAGCCCAATTGTGTTTGGCTTACATAAGGCTTATTTCACAAGTTTGGAATCATGTGTCATAAAATGCAGAAACTTGAAGTGCATGAAGTCAGTAGTGCTCAACATGTAAACTAAAGGAGATACAATTATTTATTACATATTTATCTTGTTAAGATACTGTAGTGGTAGAGATTCACTGGGTTAAAAATATGTTTGTGCAGAATGTCTCTCACAGATCATTTGAGCATACGATTTTTTTTTTTTTTTTTTATGTTGCTATGGATCATATGCCTGTGCCAGAACATTGATATTTTATGTATAGAAGGTGCTGGAAATCTGTTGCACACAAACGTTTTTATTTTATTTATTTATTTATTTATTTTTTGCTTATTTTATACAACATTCCACTCATGCAGCATGCTTTAGATGTCAGATGTTGCACATGATAATAAACTGTCTATAGCCATAATGATGTTTACTGTTGGTCAACTGTCTTATTTGTACATCTGACAAAGAGCAACTTATAAAAAAATGGTCATTACACTTGTATTATTGACATGTATGGAAAATGTTAAATAAAAAACTTGTCTGCCAAAGAGGAAAACAAATAGTGAATATTTTTAAATGATAAAAATGAAAAGAAAATATTAAATGGAGATCACATCCTACCATGTGCTTTAATAATTCTCTGTCTTTTGATATACAAATCCAAAATGCTACTTTTTGTTTACTAGTGATTTTTTTCCTCTGATTGCATCAAACAACAGCAAAACAACCTAAGGTAAGCATTGCATTAAATAACTATTAAATAAATTAACAGCTCTTTCATGTTCTCACTGACCAAAGAAACCATAGTCCTACCTTCTTTCTATTTACTAGCTCATAAGATATGTTTACTAGCTCATAAGATATGTTTGGGAACTTACAGGTCAAATTTTATTTAGGCAACAAGAAACACATGCTTATCAGAAGCACTTGAAGCTAACACATCCCGGATCCTTTCCCATTCTGGCTTGTCTACTGATTAAATTTTTATCATGTTTGGTCTGACCTGGTCAGACCTTTAGCTGATAAAGCAGAAAAGCACAGTCTTCTGGTGTGTTGTGTTGCAATAATGAGTAGAAGAATGTGTAAATGCTATGGCTAAATAATATTTGTTGGGAACTCTAACTGGCAACTGTACACAACATTAGGTATAAGGAGGTATGAAAAAGTACCTAGCAATCCAAGGGGTATCTGAAAATTAGCACAGAATGCCAGGATTATACCTATGGCTGAGCTGCATGTTTTCAGAAACCTGACCTTGAGGGTGTACTTCTAGTCAGGCATTGATTTCTGTGTGCATGTGCATGTGTGTGTATATGTGTGTGTATATGTGTGTGTATTTGTGTGTGCATGTGCTTATGTATTTTTGTTTATGTTAGTTTGTGCAAAGCTGCTCATAGAAGGGTTCCACTAAAGCTAAAACTCAATGCCATCCTGGTAGTTTCAGAAATGTTTGTAAAGTAAGGTCAAAGACAGTATTTATACAGCGTTGGACAGAACTTATTCAAAATTACACTATATACTGTCATCTAGAAGAGCTCTATAGCAGAAGGGAGAATATGCAAACACCATACAAGAAGGACCCTGGCCACCCAGGTGGGGAATTGAACCAAGGCCTGTCTTGCTGTAAGGTCATAGCACTACACACATCAACATGACACCAATACATACGTAGAATCATATTCTTTCAACTTTTGTTTTTCCATATTCCCCATTACCTTCCTTGGAGGAAACTATTTCTGTCTTCCATATGCATGCTCTTGTCACCAATGCTGAAACATGTTCTTTGTCATATGGCTGACAGCTATTGAGCATTTAGACAATAATGAAATGATCTAAGCTACATGTGGCCACTTATAATTTTCTGACTGCCTTTGTCACCAAGAGAGCTCAGTCCTCTGTTAGAAAAGCTGTATAGGTTCTTCTTGTAATTGACTTTAAATATTAGATTCCTCATGTGTGATCTAAAGCTCTATGGGGTTCATTATTTACTGTTGGGACTGTCCAGAATGCAGCTGATCATCCAGATAGGGGATCTAGGTTGCTAAAACTAACCAAAAGGTAGGACTGTGTGGAAGTGGAGGAATCAGTTGAAATGTGCAAATATGCATCCTGCAGATCTAAGCTTAAAAAACAGCATTTGATTACTGCTTTTATCATATATCATATCTGGTATGTGTAGTACATGAAATGGCAGTCATTATAAGAAAAGACCATATTAATTTCTTAAATCTAAAATTATGTGGACCCTGTCTCTGGTTTTTGGGCTTAGAAAATCATGTGAAAAGCCAAGACAGGTTTTCCTGTCCATTTACCATTTCTATTGCCTGCTTTTTCTAGACAGTATTGCATTCTTTAGTCAGTATAGCATTCTCCATTATGATCATTGAAATCATCTGCCTGCTTTTGTTTCTGCCAAAAATGATTACTTTTCTCTACTTAGAAAGATTTGCAGGTATATCTGCTGTTTGCAACATTCCTTAGTGTGGGGGGTGATGAATAGATAGGAGACAGACAGCACCAGTGCCATTACTACAACCCAAATTCCAGTTGGGACATTGTGTAAAACATAAATAAAAACAGAATATGATGATTTGCAAATCCTTTACAACCCATATTCAATTGAATACACTACAAAGACAAGATATTTAATGTTCAAATGGATGGAACTCATTTTGATTTTGATGCCTGCAACACGTTCCAAACCAGTTGGGACAAGGGCAACAAAAGACTGGGAAAGTTGAGGAATGCTCAAAAAACACCTGTTTGGAACATTCCACAGGTGAACAGGTTAA
>JAOUQY010158466.1:0-10004 GCA_028566355.1 Doras micropoeus | reverse complement strand
CTCCTACACAGCTGTTTATGTTTCAGTTAATGACTGTTTTTCAACCTACATGTGAAATTGATGATCATTAGCACCTGTTTGGTATATGTGGTTGATCATACACCTGACTATAATTGTACAAAATCCCTGACTTTGTGCAAGTGTACTTATAAGAATGGTTTGAATGCAAAGGGTAGTAACACGAAATATTGATAGGATTTAGATTTTTCTTTTGTTCACTCACTTTGCATTTTGTTATAAAAATAATCTATTAACACTTCCATTTTTGGAAGCATTCTTAGTTTTGAGCATTTTTTCACACCTGCCTAGTGTTTATTACACTGAAAGATTTGTGCATACTGGAGATTTTAAGATACCCACATGTGATTCAACTATAAGCCTATTGGAACTTTTACTTTAGGAAAAGAGTCTACAATATTTTGTCTCCTCTTTTTTTGTCAATGAACAGTAATAATAGAGGAACTCCACATACTACATGAGGTAGGTTCCGACTCACACAAGCTCTCCCCGGCATACCTAAACTCTCCCCAATATCTGGGGCCTAAGATAAAGGCTAATCCAAATAGACTGACCATCCCATCCATTATACTAATGAATAAACTTGATTGCATTGGACTACTGAGATCAGCACAGCACAACACAAAGGACTGCTGAGTTTTCATATTCAAAGAAACATGTCTCAATAACATCTTGGACTCATGTAGCTAAAAGAGCTAATTTTTACCAACAATGCTATACAAACTCTGACCTGATATAATAAAAGGCTCTCTTCACTCTGACCAGGACTTCAACCAAGCATATTTACAGGATGCTGTCTGGTTCACAGATGTTCCCAATAAAGTGGAAAGTGAGCGTAATCAATAAAATTAACACTAGTCAGCATTTTGCATGCTTAGTAAAAAAAATATATATTGCGGTGTAGCTGTAATTGGTGAAACATGACAGGAAACTTGAAATGATTAAAATAAGTGACATAAAATAAGTCAACAATGTACATAATATTATCACCTCAGGTTAGAACAAGCAATCATAATGTTCAGATTATGTGATAAATGTCAGTAATGTACTGTAATTAGTGAACTGTTATTTAAATAAGCCTGAGTAAAATACTGCAAATAAGTGTTTACAAAAATTTTTGTCTTTAATATATTTTTTAAAATATGACCACAGCCAGTAGTTACAGACCTACATGACTCTGTGCCAACTTTTTCTGAATGTGTTGCAGGCATTAATTTCTAACTTTGTTTATATTTAACAAATAGAATTAAGTTCATCATTGAAAACACTGAATATCTTTTCTTTGTCATTTTGTAAATAAAGGTTCAGGTGAATTAACAAATTAGAGATATAATTTTTTTATTGCATTTTTAGAAAGTGTCCCAGCTTTTCTGGAAATAGGGTTTGTAAATATAATGAATAAAAATGTACTGACTTTTGTAAAGTACTAGAATGAACAATGTTATTATTTATCAAGAGTTTAATGTCATGTTTTGCACAGTGGCTACATTCATGACAGGAGATGTTTCATGTAGATGTATTTCATATAGATTTAGTATATCCAGTTCATCTGGCACATGTGTTTTTGGACTGTGGGGGGAAACTCACACAGAACAAGAACATGCAAGCTCCACACAGAAAGAAACCAGGCCGCCCTGCCCGGAAATCAAACCCAGTACCTCCTCACTGGGAGGCAGCACTGCTACCCACTGTACCACGATGCCACCAACAGGAAAAACAAAGACATAGGCGAACACTTATTCAGAAACTTTTGCTCTTAAGGCAGATGTTGTATAACAACAGACAAATTTGTATTACAATGAAAGATCATTCTTCACATTTAGATTTACTATGTCCAGTGGGATTATTAATTCACCTTTATACTGACAATAATACCATTACTTTCTTTTTCATGTGATGTATTTATTTAACTGACTATAGCTGTATGTACCTGTAACAACAGGGAGACTGTGTGAACAGGCTATATGCACATTCATAGATTACTCATAGAACTTTACATTTGCTACTTTTATGCTGGAGTTATTTGTGTGTTCAGCCTTTTGCCAAATTTAGTAGGCAGTTACTTGATATTACCCTTGGCAATCATCACCTGGCAATCATCTGGGTCTAGTGCCCTCAGTGTTAGTAGGAAGTATTCCAGGCCACAAAATTGAAACAGCAGACCCAGTATCTAGGAGAGCTTTGAGTGGTAATCCAGTGATAAGGCAAACCCATAATCCTTGGGGATTGTTGGTATCAGATGCAAAGGGAGAAGAGTCACGGTGCCCCCATTTCCTGCACCACAAGCACACTATTTGCATGCCCACCAGCTGCTCCAAGGCTGCTGCTGCACAACCCTGGGCTATTCCCATCAGCATACACTCCCCCAAGATAAGCTCCAAACACTCTGCCTCCCGAACGGCTTCCATGTAGAGTGGCCGGAGCTGAAAGTCGCACTCTGCACTCCAATTCCTCGGAACATGTGCATTCACAAAATAATACAGAGCTAACTCCTCTCAAGCCAGAAACACTGGGTATGTTTGCCGGACGATTGTGTTAATCTCAACTGCTAGCACACTCACCCACTCTCCACAAAGACGCCGGCAGGCCGAGAACCGCTGCTTAACTGGCGTAGCCCCCAGCACTTGCCCGAAATGCCACTGGAGCACCACTGTCAATGCCATCAAATGACTGTGATAATAATATAATAACAATAATAAGGAGAAGAAGGAGAAGAAGAAGAAATAATAATTAGAGGTGTCACACAATAATTTTTTTAAATCACATGATAAATCTTTTTAAATTGTGCATTAATCTTAGTTTTAATACACATTTTGATTTGTGTTGCACATGCAGGTAGGCACCGTATGGTCATTGAAAATGTTGTTGCTGTTTATGACTGTTCTATTTTAAGGGAAACAACTGTTGAAAGTTGCATCATTATTCACTTGACTTTATTTGATAAAAGTGAAATATTAAAAATGATTGAAGTCTTTTCATTTTTTTTTTATTTAAAGGGAACTGCACAGTATGTAGGGAGCTAGGGAACATGGGTATATCACTTTGTCAGAAGTTTTGTTGTGTTACCGCTACATGATTGTGAATGTGTTATGAGGATTCCTTGCCTTTGTCATCTCTGTTGACATTAAACTGATGTAACATACAAAAACACAACCCAAAAAGAGCTACTTCTTCGTTCTCCATTGTTCCTTTCAATCTTTAGCAATGTTTATGATAGCTAACGAGCGAAGAGATCGTAACATTGAACACAAAAGATCAGAGCACTGTGCATGAGAAGAGACAACCAAAACGTACATTAAAAAGTTAAAATACATCACTGACAGTTCATAGAAGTTTCATCATATTTATTTAAAAAGTGCCTAAAGCATACAAAATTAGTCTGAACAGTGTTGTTTGATTTATCATGCTAAATACAGCCAAGTATTGTAATGAAGGCACAACCCTGATGTTGTCCACTGTTGATGACGTTGCAGCGCATTCCAAATAGAGTTGTTTTAGAGACCAAGTTCCTTATGAAGAGCCCTTGGGATTCTGTACCCTGTGCAGTGTGTAAGGAGCAGGGATACAGCTTAGGGACCCTTGAGATCGGAATGCACCCTACAACAAGTAACATAACGGTCAAATTTGTAATTGAATGCTTTCAATTATTTCTTTGAATAGTTTTTTTTTCCTGGGGCAAGGGTCAGAATTATATATATTGTTATATTAAAGCTCTACAATGCCTTGAAAAATTATTCATACCCCTTGAACTTTTCCACATTTTTTCACATTACACCCACAAATTTAAATGTATTTTATTGGGAATTTATGTGATAGACCAATACAAAGTAGCAAGTAATTGTGAAGTGAAAAGAAAATGATACATAGTTTTCTAAATATTTTATAAATAAAAATCTGAAAAATGTAGTGCGCATTTGTATTCAGTCCCCTGTACTCTGATACCCCTAAAAAAATCCAGTGTGACCAATTGCCTTTAGAAGTCACCTAATTAGTAAATAGAGTCTACCTGACTGTAATTTATTCTCAGTATAACTACAGCTGTTCTGTGAAGACCTCAGAAGTTTGTTAGAGAACATTAGTGAACAAACAGCATCATGAAAACCAAGGAACACACCAGACAGGTCAGAGATAAAGGTCAGAGAAGTGCAAAGCAATGTTAGGTTATAAAAAAACATCCCAAGCTATGAATATCTCACAGACCACTGTTCAATCCATCATCCAAAAATGGATGTATGGCACAACTGCAAACCTACCGTCCACCTAAACTGACAGCCCAGGCAAGGAGAGCACTAATTAGAGAAGATACCAAAAGGCCCTTGGTCACTCTGGAGGAGGTGCAGAGATCCACACCTCAGGTGGGAGAATCAACTATTAGTTGTGTTCACAAATCTGGATTTTATGGAAGAGTGGCAAGAAGAAAGCCATTTTTGAAAGCAAGCCATAAGAAGTCCCATTTGCAGTGTGCCGCAAGCCATGTAGGGGACACAGAAAACATGTGGAAGGAGGTGCTATGGTCAGAAGAGACCAAAGTTTAACTTTTTGGCCTAAATTCAAAATGCTGTGTGGCATAAAACTAACACAGAACATCACCCTGAACACACTATCCCCACCATGAAACATGGTGGTGGCAGCATCATGCTTTTCTTCAGCAGGGACAGGGAAGTTGATGGGAAGATGGATGGAGCTAAATACAGGGCAATTCTGGAGGAAAATCTGTTAGAGGCTGCAAAAGACTTGAGATGGGGCAGAGTTCACCTTCCAGCAGGTCAAAAACCCTAAACATACAGTACTATAATGGAATGGTTTAGATGAAAGCATATTCATGTATTTGAATGGCCCAGCCAAAGACCAGACCTAAATCCCATTGATAATCTGTGGCAAGACTTGAAAATTGCTGTTCACAGATGCTCTCCATCCAATCTGACTGAGCTTGAGCTATTTTGCATAGAAGAATGGGCAAAAATTTCAGCCTCTAGATGTGCAAAGCTGGTAGAGATATACCCCATGAGACTTGCAGCTGTAATTGTAGCAGACGGTGGTCCTAAAAAGTGCTGACTCTACATCTACAATCGACCACTTTGGCATTTCAGCTTGCACACTTTCTGAGCACTAAAAAAATAATAACATTAATTTGAGTGTATATAATGTACTGTACTTTACTAAGTCTACATTAATATTAAAACACAATACAAATGACAAAATAAAAGTTATTATATTACATTAATGATGAGAAATACACTATACTAGCCATGGGGCAACAAAATCCAAATGGGAGTAGCATGTACTATGTATGGGTCACAACCTTTGCATAATACAGTTGTGCATATGCGCAATAGTCGATGAATACTGTATACTGCAACTCCTAAATAGGCTATTAATATTTAGCTTTTAGTGAATGCTACATTGGTTGCATTGCTACATTTTTAAATGTATTATTATTTTATTATATTTTATATTTATATTTAATACATTTATTTCAATATCTTTGGATTGGTCACATATAAAAAAATCACAAATAAAAATTTACAACTTCTAGAATCATATTTTATCACTTTATGATATATTCTTGTAGTATCATCTGGAGAAGACTGACATAATCTACCATGTTTTGGGGCAATGTGGTTAATAACTGTGAAGCTAATTATTTTTTAAATAATAATTACACAATAGAAGTAAAATTATTTTAAAAATCACAAATACAGAAAATGCACAAAGTAAAACTTGTATTATCATCTGGAGAAGGGCCCTGACATAATATTACTTGTTTGGAAATATGGCAATATGGAAATAATTTCTGTGAAGCTATTGATTTATTATAACAATTTTGCATAATAAAAAAAAATAAAATCTATTAAAAATCATACATTTAAAAAATGCAATAACTAAAACTTAAAAACATTTGGAAAAGGTCCCTAACATAATGTAACTTGTTTTGGGGCAATAGGGTTATTAATTGCAAAGCTACTGGTTTTTATTTGAATAATTGCCTATAATAAAAAAATTTAAAGATTATAAAATAATCACAAATATAAAAAAATGCACAAATTAAAATTATCCCACACAGGCTGGAGTCAAAAGCACAGAGCATGGATGACAAAGTCAAAAACAACAAGGGTAATATCTCTTTTGAGTCCAGAATCAAACAGAGTCCATAAAGTGCACAGGGGAGATGGGAAACACACCACGCTCTGGTGGGGGCAAACTAGGAAAGATAAACAAAGAACAAAACAAAATGTGAGTGCAGGCTAAGGTGCTAAGAACAGCAAGATCTAGTACAGAGATTACTTGAAGTAGATACTTGAACATTTTAAGCTTGAAATTGTGGCACGAAAAACATCACAGCAGTACCAAAGTTGATCCACCCTGGGGAGAATAAATGCTTCCCTTTTATTTCCCCAGCATGGCATAAAAGAGGCAGTCAAAGATGGCTGCCAGCAGGTGCTCCTCATTGGTTAGGCCCTGTAGGAGTTGTAGTCCTGTAGTACTCCCAACTGTAGTACTAGGTGTCAAGTCAATAGCAATGTGCAACCAAGGCCTCTCTGGAATGGGCTTACCTGCTGGAAGAGCTTACTGGGTGGGGACTGCATATTCCCTCTGGCTGGTTGGAGGTCTTGTATACTGTAGCCTGGAGTAACCTGGATTCAGGAAGGATTGGCTCTGGTTCAGTGACTTCGGTGTCAGGTTCGTGGATCCTGGAGGGATGCCGGCCTTCCTGTTCTTTGAACCTGGTCTGTAAGATAGTAACAAAGTTAAACCAATAGAAAAAAAATAGCCCACCTGGCCTGACGAGAATTTAACTGCTTGGCAGCTCTAAGATACTCAAGGTTGTTATGGTCTGTAAACACCATGACGGGATGCTTGGCACCCTCCAACCAGTGCCTCCACTCCTCCAGGGCTAACTTGATGGCCAGCAGCTCCTGGTCTCCCACGTCATAATTCTGCCAGAGTGAGCTTGCGTGAGAAAAAGGCCACTGGGTGAAGCTGCCTCTGCGAGAGGACTGTGTCGGGGACGTGGGGGAGGTTAGGGTCTGGCTGCTTAAGAATGGGCACCGAGATGAATGCCCTCTTGAGCGTAGAGAAGGCCTTTTCAGCACCAGTGTTTCACTTCAGTGACCTTGGGGCCCTCTTTAACAGGTCTGTGAGAGGGGCAGCTTGATGACTAAAGTTCTTGATGAAGTGACAGTAGAAATTGGAAAACCCTGGAACATCCTTAGTTCCCTGACTGTGGCTGGCCGCTTCCACTGTGTGATCGCTTCCACCCTCTGGCAGCTCATAGAGACCCCTTCAGGGCTGATGTGATATCCTAGGAATTCAACTCTTGACTGGTGAAAGTCACATTTCTCCCTCTTGACAAATAGACCATGCTTTAGTAAGCCTTGAAGCACCTGCCGAACTTGCTGGACATGAACATGGTAGCTGGGGGAGTAGATCAGGATATCATCAATATAAGCGATAACACAATGGCCAAGCAGGCCCCAGAGAACCTCATTGATGAGGTGTTGAAAGATGCTGGGTGCCAAAATCAGGCCATATGGCATTACCAAATATTCTAAGTGCCCAGATGTGGTGTGGAATGCCGTCTTCCACTCGTCGCCTCCTGAATGTGAATGAGATTATAGGCACTTTGGAGGTCCAACTTGGTAAAAAACTTGGTCCCTCTAAGTTGTTCCAGGGCTGAGGGGATGAGTGGAAGCGGGTGTGGGTATTTAACCAGCACCTTGTTCAGGCCTCTATAGTCAATACATGGTCTGAGGCCACCCCCTATCTTTTCAACGAAAAAGAAGCTGGCGGAGGCGGGGGACGTGGAGTGAAGAATGTGCCCTTGTTCCAATTCTTCTTGGAAGTAGTCCTCCATGGCCTGGTGCTCTGGTAGGGACAGGGTGTACACCTTATTGCGTGAGGGGGTGCATCCAGGTAGGAGGTCAAGGGCACAATCAAAGGGCCGGTGAGGAGGTAGGCCTTCAGCCTTCTTCTTGTCAAATACCTCCATAAGATCATGGTAAACTGTGAGCACATGGACTTGGATCTGGGTCTCTGGACTCTCCACTCGAGTTGTTTGAACCAGACAGACCCCTAGGTTGAGGCAGTTCTTAACACAATGGAGGGACCACCACTTAATCTCCTCCTCCTTCCAGGAAATAAAGGGGTCGTGAAGACGTAGCCAGTCGATTCCCAGGATCACCGGGTGCTTGGGTGAGTCTATGAGCATGAGTGATAGGGTCTCTTCGTGGAGGAGCTTGATGGGGACACTTGGTTGCCAGACTGAGCTGCTGCCAATGGGGGCACCATCCAAACCTCTGATTTTAAATGGGGTGTCTAGTTTCCTGATGGGGATGGCGTGCGCTTCCACTGTGGCTCTGTCTATGAAGCTGGTGGCTGCTCCAGAGTCGAGGAGGGCTGTGAATGACATAACACTGGTTGGACAGACAATCTGAACCGGAATAGTTAAATCACTGGGAGTCAAGGGGAGGGTGCTACTCACCGCATGAAACGGCGTGGAGTAGCAATGGGCCTGGATGAGCAGTTCGCGATGGCATGGCCACTCACCCAGCAGTAGAAGTACGTTTCCTCTCCTGGCTTGTCAGGCAAAGGGGACCCAGGACCATGGGCTCCGGCTTCTCCTTGGGCTTCTCTGGGGTGGCACAGGTTGGCCTGTTCATCAGGAGGTTGTCTAAGGCAATGGACATAGAGATGAGAGTCTCCAGACTCATGTCTCTGTCACGGTACCCCAACTCTCTCTGGACTTCAGGGTTGCGGCCCCTGCTGAATGTGGCCTTCAGGGCTGGTTCATTCCAACCACTCTCCGTGGTGAGGGTACAAAACTAGGGCATAGTCAGCAGCTGGGCAGCTGCTCTGCAAGACAGAAAGGAGATGCTCTCCGGTGCTCAGGTCATCAGTACTGTGGTCAAACACCTGACAAAAGCATTCAATGAATCACGTATAGGAGCATGTGTCCTCACCTGCATGATGCTAAAGGGCGGTGGCCCACTGTTGGTTAGGCCCTGTGGGAGTTAGTCCTCGACTGTAGCTCTCCCACAGGGTATCGGGAGAAACAGAGAAATTTGTAGTATCATGTGGAGAAGGTCTGTGACATTATCTAACTTGTTTTGGGGCAATGGGGTTAATACTTGTAAAGCTATTGATTTAATTTTTTAAATAATTATGCATAATAAATATTTTAAAATCTATTAAAATAATACATAAAAAATGCAGAAACTAAAAATTGCAGTATCATCTGAAGAAGGTCCCTGACAAGATCTAACTTATTTTGGGCAATGGAATTAATAACTGTGAAGCTATTAACTTTTAACTTCGACTAACTTTAATTAACTTTTAAGCTATTGGCTATTAACTTCAACAAAGTAGACTTTTTAACTTTAAGACTTTTTAAAATTTAATGAATTCAGTGGTTACAACTGCAGTCCTTTGTACATAGCACTCGGTTATAGAAGTTATTATTTAGTATTGCACTATCTGGTGTCACCCAAATGAGGATAGGTTCCATTTTGAGTCTGGTTCTTTTCAAGGTTTATTCCTCTTAACATCTGAGGAAGTTTTTCCTTGCCATCACTGTATTATACAGTACTGTGCAAAAAGTTTTAGGCAGGTGTGGAAAATATGCTGTAAACAAAGAATGCTTTCAAAAATGGAAGTGCAAATAGTTTATTTTCATCAATTAACAAAATTCATTGAATGAACAGAAGAGTAATCTAAATCAAATCAAAATTTGGTGTGACCACCCTTTGCCTTCAAAACAGCATCAATTCTTCTAGGTACACTTGCACACAGTTTTTGCATCTACGATCCTCAGCATTGCCCGTTTCTTTGTGCTTCTTCAAAAGAAGAACATCATGAAACACCACTCTGCTTTGAAATCTTTGTCTGGGAGAGCCCTTGCTGATGCAGATGACCTTGTGTCTTGTTGCTGTGCTCAGTCTTGCCATGGTGTATGCCCTGTGACATGAAACTGTCTTCCACAGACTCAC
>JAOUQY010158400.1:0-10013 GCA_028566355.1 Doras micropoeus | reverse complement strand
CACCAGTAAGAGCAGAGTGTGAAGGTTCAATTAGCAGGGTAAGAGCACAGTTTTGCTCAAAATATTGCAATGCACACTGTTACTCCTTCCGAGTTCAAAAGAAGGCACAAGTTGTTCTTTGATTTAACAGGCTTTATTTTGGCGACAAGGTCTTCAACATGTCATTTGCGTCACCTCAAATTAGCCGTCAGAACTGACACACAAGAAAAAATAGAAATACATAAATTAAACCTCACATTTTGGACACAATTTTAGTCAACCCTCAACGAAATCACATATAAAATTAGAAAAAAAAGTTCAAATTTCTCAAGCAAAAATTTTAACCCTTAATTAGCTAATTGACAATTACATAAATAAAATGACAAAAATCATAATAAACACAAAAACACACCTCATTGGCTGCACACTCGAAAGGGGTAAACAGGGCTTTCTTCACTCTTCAAGTCAAACCCGCACATTCACCCTCCTCTCTCCCGCCTTTCTTGCAGCATGCATGAGCATATGTCTGAGCCTTTGACCTCTCACGTGTGCTTAAAAAACATGTCCCCCCCAGCAATCACAACTCAAACGGAACAAAAAACAAGTTCCACCTCTATAATATCTCCAAGAAAATATATACATGAATTATTTATTTATAATATATTTTTCCAAAATATATTTTTGCATTTGACAGCTGCTACACTCCCACCTCCCACTTGTGATTTTAAACAATATTTCTATGAGTGATTAACTTATATTAAAGTCATGTTAGTCAGCTTCAAGTAATGTGACAGTCTTGTGGATGGGTCTCTCCAGATAAACTGGTTTGCTGAGTCTTTTCCCATGGTCATTTAATGCAGAGTCGCTGATCAGTAACTGAACTTTACGCACGCATCCATCTTAAGCTGGATACACGGTGGTGACTTTAGCCAGCTTCCATTCATTTCTGGGTGCCGTATCATCTTGTACAATTACTATGTCATTGACCTTTGCGTTTCTTTTTGTCTTGTGCCATTTTTGTCATTGTTGTAAACTCAAGAGATACTCCTTTTTCCATCTATGCCAAAACTCATTGGCCAGGTATTGAACTCTACGCCATCTCTTGAGAAGGTAGAGGTCTTCCTTTACGAAGTCTCCAGGTGGAGGCAAGATGATTGATGATTTCATTGTCAGAAGTAGGTTGGGTGAAAGAGGCTGAGGTGCTGTAGGGTCATTGAGTAAGTGTGCTGTCATAGGTCGGCTGTTTACAATGGCCATAACCTCATAAAGGTAAGTACGTAAGGATGAACTGTCGAGTATTCGGGATGACTGATCTAGAATGGATGATAGCACACTTCTAATTGTCCGGATTTGTCTTTCCCAAACTCCGCCCATATGGCTTGCAGAAGGGGGGTTCATGACAAACTCACAGCCTAGTTGTTTAAGACATTCCTGATCCATCTCCTTAATTGCTTCTAGGAACTCACGCCTGGCTCCAACAAAATTGGTACCCTGGTCTGATTGGAGTTGACGGACATTTCCACGTAGGGCAATGAAGGAGCGTAATGAGTTGATGAAGGCATCCGTTGATAGATCATCGAGTAACTCTGTGTGCACTGCACGAGAGCACAAGCATATGAATAGTAGTCCGTAACATTTCAGTTCTTTTCTACCTTCTTTGATATAAAATGGACCAAAACAATCCATCCCACTGTAAGTGAAGGGAGGAGTTGCGTCCATTCTCTCACGTGGCAGGTCTGCCATTCTCTGTTCTTCAGTACGACGTCTGAACTTTCTACATTTAACACAGTGGTGGATGACCGATGACACAGCCTGACTACAGCCGAGGATCCAGATGCCATTGGATCTAAGCTCATTTATGGTCATGCCACGCCCCTGATGTTGCACTTGTTTGTGATAGTGTTCAATTAATAACCTTGTAATGTGGCTGGGTTTCGGTAGAATGACTGGTTGAATGGTTGAATGAACTGTGGTTGAGGTCTGGTGCACAATGACCTTGCGCACTTCTGGGTCTTCAGCATCAAGCTCTCCCACCTTAACCTCATGACTTGGAAGCTCTTCCTGCCAGAGAAAATCTTGGTGGCCAAGTGGATCAAATATGGAGGCTACTGTGGACAAAACTCCTCTTCTGGTAAGGGGACGCTCATTTACGACCACTCGAAACTGGAAATGGTCTGAGGTGACACACCATTTGACACCTAGAGCTCTCTCAATTTGCTGTTCACCAAGAGCTAGGTCTTGTTTTATTACAGTTTCTGCACAGTCTTCTTTTGGTAGGGATGCAAGTACTTGTTGGTTGTTCGAGATGAACTTATGAAGTCGCAACTTCCCTGTATTGCAAAGTTGTCTTGCTTCATTCACCACCTTGATAGCCTCTTCTTCTGAGTGGAAACTTCTTAGGCCATCATCCACGTAGAAGTTTCTTTCAATGAAACGGATTGTGGCTTCACTGAAACGACCTTGACCTTGAGCTGCAATGTACTTGAGGCCATAATTTGCGCAGCCTAGCGACGAAGCGGCTCCAAACAGATGGACACACATGCGGTAGACATAGGGGTTTGAGTGGAAGTCCCCGTTGCCCCACCACAGAAAGCGGAAGTAGTCTTGATCTTCTGGCTTGACATTGAATTGATGAAACATGCGTTCTATGTCGCACATTACTGCTGCTCGACCCTTACGAAACCGGCACAAGACACCTACCAGGGTGTTGGTCAGCTCTGGCCCTGTGAGTAGGAAGTCATTTAATGACACGCCCTCGTACTTTGCTGAGCAGTCGAACACCACCCTTATTTTTCCAGGTTTCTGGGGGTGGTAAACCCCATGATGAGGGATGTACCAAGCAGGGCTTCTGTACAGTTTGTTAGGTGGAACTTTTTCCACATCTCCACATGCTATTATTTCGTTCATGAATGTTGTATAATCTTTGTGGTATTGCACTTCTTTCTCAAATCTTTTCTTCAGACATTTGAGTCTGTATTCGGCACAGATTTTGTTGTCTAGCAGACTTGGCCTGTCCTTCTTAAATGGCAAGGGCAACTCGCAGTGTCCATTTGCTGTCATTTTCACTCCTTCCTCCATGATGGAAATGAAACGTAAATCCTCTTGGGAGAATTGAGAGTCCTCCACATGACGTTCACTAAAATCGGACTCTAGTACTTTAATCACATCTAGAGGTGCAATTAGTTCTTTGATTTGTGTACGACAGACATATTTCACTTCCTTTGATAAAGTAATTGGTGACTGAACAGAAGGTGTCACTTCTTTGACTATGACTCTGTGGCTGCTTCCTATAGCATTGCCATAGTCCACACAGGAGTCAGTGCCACCGACTATAGTCCAGCCAAGGTCTGTTCTTTGAGCAAATGGTTCATTGTCTTTTCCTGATACCACTTTTCTGGGTAGCAAGGCTTGTGAACAGTTGTACCCTATAAGCAGGCCAACATCGCACTCTATCAAGGGAGCGATTTCTTCAGCAAGGTGTTCTAAGTGAGACCATGCTCTTACTGTTTTTGGTGTTGGGATTTGGCCCAGATTGGCAGGGATGAAGTCTCTTGTATATGTCGTTGGGAGAGGTATTCTTTTGGATGTATAGAACCCTCTAACTTGTAATCCAAACAGCTTTTGACTTGGAATGACCGTGTCCCTGGATGACAGTGTGGAAAGCTTCAACTGTACTTGTTTCTTTTCTGTGTCTAGAGCATCTGCCTTTTCTTGAAGAATGAATGTGGTGTCGCTCTGACTGTCCAGAAGAGCATAGAGAAGAATCTAATTTTCTGGATCGCTTGTTGTGGATAACCAAACTGGAATTATTGTGGATGTAAGATCATTATTGGTGGTTTGTACTACATGGTTGGATATTGATTCATTTGGCGTTTCTGTACTTGGTTGTTTGGTTTCCTTAGTATCCTTGTGCACCTTATTGTCCTTTTGTTCCTTTGTCCTTTTGACTTCCTTGTCACGTTCTTGATGTAAACACGTTGGATGTTTCCCATTGCACATGTCACAAACATTTCTCTTTTCACATTTCTTTGAAAGGTGTCCAGGATTAAGACATCCAAAGCACAAACCTTTTGATTGTACAAACTTGACTCGTTCGGTAATTGGCTTGTCCATAAACCTTTGGCAAACATGAATTCCATGGTATGGTCTTTCACAGAAGATACACCTTTTAGTGTCTGGCTTCTCCTCTGTACTGCTTGCTAACACCTTTGCGACACTTTGGGTCTTTGGGGTCTTACTTTTCTCAGAGTCACTAGCCTTTAGTGCATGAAGCGACGTTACTGGATTGCACGCTATCTTGGCCTCTCTTGTGACGAAGTCAACAAAATTGCTGAATGTTGGAAATGACCCGCTTTGCTCTTGTATCTTGTATTAACAGGCTTTATTTTGGCGACAAGGTCTTCAACATGTCTTTTGCGTCACCTCAAATTAGCTGTCAGAACTGACACACGAAAAAATAGAAATACATAAATTAAACCTCATATTTTGGACACAATTTTAGTCAACCCTCAACGAAATCACATATAAAATTAGAAAAATAAAGTGCAAATTTCTCAAGTGAAAATTTTAACCCTTAATTAGCTAATTGACAATTACATAAATAAAAGAAAGCGCATTTATGATATTTTCTTTTTTTTTAATTAAATGTTTTATTTTGGACAATGGTAGACACACCTAAAGCAGTTGACATACAAAGTATAAAAGGTAGTAAATAAATAGTAAAAGAACATACATTGTAGCAATCCACCATGCCTGGTTTTACTTTTTAACACAGGTAAACAGATAGACAGACAGACAGGCAGACACACACACACACACACACACACACACACACACACACACACACACAAGGGGGGGGTGTGGGTGGGGCAGGAATAATAAATAAAACTAAGTAATACGTGAGAGTGCGTCAGCTTTGCCGTTCTTTGCTCCAGGGTGGTAGGAGAGGATGTCGAACCGGGTGAAGAACATGCCCCACCGGGCCTGTCGCGGATTTAGATGCTTGGCGGTCTTTAGGTACTCCAGATTCTTATGATCAGTGAAGATGGTGAACTGGTGCTTGGCACCATTCAACCAGTGTCTCCATTCTTCAAGTGCCAGCTTGACAGTCAGGAGTTCCCGGTCTCCCACGTCGTAGTTCCGTTCGGCCTTCGTCATCTTTCGGGAAAAGAATGCGATGGGGTGAACTTAGCCGGCTTTCCATGGTGCTGCGAGCTGCACAGCTCCCACTCCTACTGTAGAGGCATCGACTTCCACAATGAAGGGTAGTTCAGGATCGGGTTGCTTCAGGATGGGAGCTGTTGTGAACGCTTTCTTAAGCATGACGAAGGCGGAATTGGCTGTGGGAGTCCAACTCAAGCTCTTGGGGTTCCCCTTTAACAAATCGGTGAGGGGACTGGTGACGGCGCTGAAGTGTTGAATGAAGTGGTGGTAGAAATTGGCGAAGCCCAAAAAATGACGAAGGTCCTTTGGTGTCTTCAGAACTTCCCAATTTTCCACTGCCTGGACCTTTCCCGGATCCATGGCCACCCCCACTAGGCCTATGTGGTAGCCTAAAAATTCCACCCGCTCCTGGTGGAACTGGCACTTCTCCCCCTTCACAAAAAGCTGATGCTCCAGCAGCCGCTGGAGCACTGAGGTGACATGATGGATGTGTGTAGTTAAATAGGGGGAGAAGACCAGGATGTCATCAATATAGACCACCACATAGCGCCCCAACATGTCCCGTAGCACCTCATTGATTAGGTGCTGGAACACGCTAGGGGCGGATGCTAGGACATATGTCATTACCAAGTATTCGAAATGCCCAGAGGTGGTGCTGAACGCCGTCTTCCACTCATCCCCGCATCGGACTCTCACCAAAGTGTAAGCACTTCTTAAATCCAAGCACACCCACACTGAGCTGTAGGCGAGGGGTCCGATGTGTGACACTTCCTTCGCCGATGGGACCTCAGTCGATGGAACGGATCTGGGGGTGGTGTTGCAGCGCGATGGCAGGAATGCCCAGCTCCATCAGCATTGCCTCGTCTATGAAGCTCCCCACGGCTCCCGAATCTATGAGGGCAGGGAGAAAAGCAGTTCCGCTCAGGTAGGTGATCTGCACTGTGACAATGAACTCTTTGACATGTAATGATGGAGAGCGACTCACCGCATTGGCGTGCGTAATGCCGGCGGCTCCCCCACCCGGTCGCACAGGGCAGCTCTTTACCCTGTGACCGGCGTCAGCGCAATAGAAGCAGAGCCCCTCCGTCACTCGTCTCTGCCGCTCCACCTTGGAAACGCGTACTGGGCCCAAAACCATGGGCTCGGGCTCGCTGGAGCTCGTGAATGGCAGAGGCTCACCAGGTCGCTCACGCAGCATGCCATCCAGATGAATGGCGGTGGTGATCAGGCTGTTGAGCGTCACGATGTCGTCTCTGCATGCCAATTCTCGCAGGATAGCAGGTGACAGTCCCATCTGGAATGCCGCCTTTAACGCCGGCTCATTCCAGCCACTGGCGGCGGCCACAGTTTGGAATTCCAGTGCATACTCAGTCACTGGCTGGTCTCCCTGTAACATAGTCAGTAGAAGCTCGCTGGTTTCCTGGCCCTCGGCTGGGTGATTAAAGACACTCTTGAACTGCGTAACGAAATTCGGATAGGAACAGAACTGCTCACCTGCGTGATTCCATACGGCAGTGGCCCACTGGAGCGCCTTACCACTCAGTACGCTGATCATCAGGGTGACTTTCTGCTCATCTGGGAGGTCACCCTGTGTGGTGAAGAACAGTTCACACTGCAGCAGAAAACCGGCGCACTGAGCAGGGCTTCCGCTGTAGCGTTCAGGAAGCGCTATAGGCAGTGGCCGGTTAGCTGATGAGTCACGGGCGGGACGCGCTTCCAACTCTCGGATGACAGCGCGCGCTTCCTGGAGCTGCTGCGCGCCATGCGCCAGCTCCTGCTGCAGGCGTCTAATTTCCACAGCTTCCATTTTAAGGCGGGTCAATTCTGTAACGACCCAGGCTAGAGACAGTTCCTTGGAAGCAATAGCGGATTTTATTCTACACAAAAACTGAGAACAGAAAACGGAGTGGGGAGAGCAAAATATAAACTAAAATGCTTAAATACAGGTTAACTGAAGAGAGTCTCGAACACGGTCCGCTGCTCCGCCGCTCTGGCCAAAACTCTGAAAAGAAGCATGAACAAAAAGGCAGAATTAGTCCAAGCAACAAAACAAGACATGAGGCAACGAAACATGACCAGAACGGAGCTAGGCTAGGCAAAGTCCAAAAGGACTAGATGACATGTGAGTTACAGCACACAACCACATTGACCAGGGAAGCTCAGGAAACAAAAGTCAAGATGCAAAAGAGACAAGATACTTAGCTATATATCAAGATCTCTTTCCTCACGTCCCTGACATGTTCAGGTAAAATGGGACAGCTCGTAAGGTAAAATGGTACATACAATTTCAGTTACAAATACACTACAACAAATGCAGTTAGAGGATTGTATTTATTTTTATCTTAACAATGTCATGTGCATGACTGCCAGAGGGCACCCGAAACAGTCTGTGGGAAGACTACCAGGGACTCTTGGGAATGGGCAATGGGTGTAGTTTTCCTGCTGGTAATGTGCGAGGTACCTTAGCTTGGGCGCACTCCGAGCATGAGGAAATAAATTCCTGGATCTCCCTGGACATGGTGGGCCACCAGTACTTGGACTGGATTAGGTCTGTCATTCGTCTGGTCCCTGGGTGGCCCTCTCCAGGTGTAACATGAGCCCACGAGATGAAGCTGTGGAGAGAGGATGTGACAAAAAGTTTACCTGGGGGGCAGCGGACGCTCCCCCATGCGGGCTGAAGCTCCCGAATCCTCTGATCTAACTCCCATGAATTTAGTCTCTTGGTTGCTCAGAGGTATTCCAGGTATTCCATCTGTGAGCGCTGAAACCTCTGATAAATCATCTGTAAAAGTTTGCAAAACCCAGAAATCATCGAAGCTCTCTCACAGTAGTCGGGGAGTTCCAGTGGGTGATCGCCTCCACCTTCTGACAGTTCATTGCTACCCCGTCAGGTACCTGCTACCTGCTGAACATGAGAGGAGAGGTTGGATGAGAAAAGCAATATATCATCAATTTAAACTATAACTGATCTCCCCAGCAGGTCCCTGAAGACTTCATTAACAAAATTCTGGAAGACACTCCACGCAGAAGCCAACCTATATGGCATCACCAAGTATTCATAGTGTCCTGACGCAGTACTAAACGCCCTCCCTTTCTAATATGAACTAGATTATAGGCACTACGTAGATCTAGTTTGGTGAAGACAGTGGCCCCTCGTAACTGCTTGAGGGCCGAAGGGATGAGCGGAAGGGGATAAGGGTATTGGACCATTACCTTATTCAGCCCTCTATAATCTATGCAAGGCCTAAGGCCGCTTCCCTTCTTCTCTACAAAGAAGAAACCTGCTGAGGCTGGTGACAAGGAGTGCTGGATATGGCCTTGGCGGAGGGCTTCCTGAATGTAACACATTCATTTATTTGGTCTTGTTTATTTATTTATATATCCATTCATTTATTTACTCTAAACACCTTCATTAGACTATCTTTTGGAAATTTTGGAACCAGTCATAATCGGCTGCCTCATTGGCTTCTGAAATGCCAGGTATGCCCTTGGCTTTAGCATAGTTAAATGCAAGTTTCTGCATGTCCTTTTTGGTCAAAGTCAAACAGCTATGAGACAGCATTTTGGCAGTGCTTCAAAGCTCCTTTTCAGCTTCCTCTGGCAGGGTTTTATACCAGAGATATTCAGAGACACTTTTTCCCTTCACATGCCTTTCTTAAGTGGACTTTGGTAAATTCCATGACCTTGCCAAAAAGTGAAGTGAAGAAAACAAATCTTAAGCAAAAATTAAAGTGGGGCAGTATCGCTCAGTGGTTAAAATGTTGGACTTTTGACTAGAAGGCCATGAATTCAAATCCCATCATAGCCAAGTGCCCACTGCCAGGCCCTTGAGTAAGGCCCTTATCCCTCTACTGCTCAGCGGTGTAAATGTGATAAAATACAAGTCTCTCTGGATAGGAGTGTCTGCAAAATGCAGTAAATGTAAATGTTACAGTGGTGGTTGCTGGGGTTAGGCTATTGTGGGGGCACCATGTGTAACATGGACACAATGCATCATCATTAACATTTCACAAAGTGAAACACTGTAAAAATTGCCTTTAATGTAACAGGAGAATGGAAAACTCATGATTTTTTGGCACCTGTTTCACTTAGCTGAAATTTTTGTCCCATGTTATCTAACAGATTCAGGTAAAATGGGACAGTCACTTATAACACTTAGCCAACAAAAAATGCACATTTGAATAAAATTAATTAAATTTAATATTTTTTCAATGTAGAGGTAGTAGTAAATTAATACTGTAAATAAATGACAACAAATTGGCTTACTAATCTTATCACTTAACCAATCAAATTGATTTATTAATCATTTATACAAATAACTTAGAATAAAGCTAACAGTGGTGCTTGTGTGATGAACAAGGCAGCTGTATGCAAAATATTGTTATATTCTAAATCAGAGATGCTGTTTAAGGGGATGACGGAATCCATGAGGCCATGCAATTCATCCTAATGGTGCTCACCATTTAAATATGAAATCCACAGATTTCAAGTAATTAATTTTTTTAATAATTTTTGTAATGATACTTTTGTGGTATAATAATGAGAAAATGTGCGTAAATCTGTGGTTCAGTTGTCTGTGGTTCGTTCGTAATTTTGGAGACTAAGAAGGATTGGTTTGGGAAACACTCGCAAAATTTGTGTTCTTAATGTTACGCTGTTCTTAAAGTTGTTCGTAAATCCCTAAGATTAATAGTTATTGGGAAACATACCCCTGGTGTTCGTGTGCTGCTTATGTAGAGAAAACACTATTCTGGCAATGTGAAAGTTGTAGTGTTATACGCTGGGTGTTAAAGGAGCTGCTGGAGACGTTGATGCAGAACAACTCAGAGTTTATTGAATAAATGGTAATGTCTGTGAGTGAGGAGAGAGGC
>JAOUQY010158371.1:0-10016 GCA_028566355.1 Doras micropoeus | reverse complement strand
TTCCCTCTCCCAAATTCCTCCTCTTTATTTACCCTTTTATTTACCCGCACTTGGGTCCGCAGCCCCAATCATAACAGGTGATAGTGCAGGTTTTGAGGTTGAGGAGGATAGTTTCTGTGAAATATCTGCAAGCATAGCCTGCACTCATCAGTCTTCTTTTTAAAGTGTTCAGACTCATAGTAATGTTGTGTATAATTCTCAGTAAGTACATAATTATTTTATATGTGTGGCCCTCTCTGAAATACCTATGGATGTTCTGTAGGGTCCTCTAAGGCAGGTACTGAACCTGAAGAATAAGAATGAGGTAATGTCTTTTATTTGTGACTTGGAGCTACAGTACATAGCATAACTTTGTATTAACTAATAAGTTATTAGTTAATTCATAATAATTCATTAATTTAATCTAACTACTAAATTTCTTCTATTTTAATAGTCAAACAGCTATCACAGCAGAATAATATTCCAAAATGTAATGTTATGCTATGCTTTGTGCTTTTATTTATTACATTTCAAATGTACAAAAATATGTTCAAATTTATCATAAGCATGTGGTCAATCAGGAAGCATAGCAAGCCAAGTAGTTCTGACATTCCGAGATCACCCTGGTACTTTACTGTTTATAGTCTAAGATTGAGAAAGGATGAAAACAATTTTCTATCCAATAAATGTCTAACCAAAAAGTCTCTGCTAATGTCATTAATAAATTATAAAGTACAATATTCAAAAGGATTACTATGGTTTCATTCATTACCATGTGAAAACAAACAAACCAAACCATGCAATTATACAAATGCGTAATATTCAGAGAATATCTGCTTTCTTTAAAAGTTCTTAAAAACTGAATATTTGTACCACAGCATGTAGAAAATGATGCAATATGCCTCAAAACAATTCCACAAAATGAGACAGAAACTGAGTTGTATTATACAGTATCTCATTAGGTTGAGCTGGATTGTAAAATAGTAGATAGTTTGGTATTTAAATTGGATTTTGCCAGTGTTTTAAGGCTGTGTTATGTACTGCTTAGCAAAAAGAAATAGATACTGTATCTATGACAAAACTGTGGTAACCAGAAAACTTTTTACTTTTCACTTGGTTGTCACTGCTCCCAAAAACTTCTCACTGTTCTCATTCCCTCTCTGTGGCCTCTGGAAACAGCACTTCCCTTGTGTTTTGGCCCTCTTCGACTGTGTTGTGACTGGATTTGCAGCGTTTCTGAAGTTCCATGCGTTTTTTGAAATTGCATGAGTTTTCGGAATTTGATTTTCTGAAATGTTGTCCACATATCATTTTGAATGAAGTGTTTTCTCAATTGATAGCATAGCATTAATGAATTTGCATTGTATCACATATATTGTCTGTTTGATGAATACAGTTTGTATGGATGCATTTTATATTTGCAGTGTATTTTTTCATTTGCAATGCAATGGGTAACTTGCAGCACAATTGGTCTTCTGGCCTCCGTAGGATTTTCACAAAAAAGAGCTTTATTCACAACACTGTAATATCCATCTACAAATTCTATCTGTAGTGTCAAGATTTGATATTAAGAGGACTTGTTTACTCAATTCATTGGAATTTGTTCATGTGTCTGATAATTACACTGTAGATGTAAGGCACGATTAACTAGGAGGAGTTGCACAGTATGAGTGTATTTCAGTACTTGGTAAAGAATTCCATAACAGTTTATCTGAAAGTATTCAGAGTTTCAAGGAAGGATACATAGAGAGAAAAAAACAGACCAAGTGGACTGAACATGGATGATGGATGCAAAGATTTTGGACCACTCTCTTGATATGTGGAGATGTAATTAACAGAAATGATAGCTTGCCAATAGCTTCTCGCTTCTCCTTTTTATTGTATTTTCACTCAGGGTGTATTGTATTTTAACCCATGGTATGACATGATACTTGAAGCATTTAATTTCTTGCCAACTGTTTAAGTCACTGTATCCCGAATAAAACCTGATTTCAGAGCATCATCTAATAATTCATTATCAAGATGTATTCAGAAAATTGGACTACTCTTACAAATGTGGTGCATGAGATTTGAACTTCAAACACATCACAAAAATCACTTGTTAAGAAACATCAGAGTCATCTTTTCACTTTGGTCCCATTAAAAGTATTTTGATTGACAATCTAAATAGTAGCAAAATTTCAAGTGATTTGTTTCCAGAATGTGTCTGGTTATGTCTCTACTACTTTCTGGGTAAACAAAATTGGAACCAAGTATCAGACTGCAATGATGTCAAAAGATTGTCAACATAATTGTAAAAAAATATCAAACTTTCCTTTTATTAACAACAAATGTCAGTAGAGTGTGATGATCATATGAATGCCTTCTGCATTGAGAACACAACAGATATATTGACAGTGATTTGAAGTAATACAGACCCTATGATGGCCAATTTTCTTACAGCATGGATGACCAAAAGTACATTGTACCTTACTGCAACTTTGTCATGTGAAATGCCATGATTTTAACACAAACATGCAGTTAATGAAAGAAATGGTAGTGTTTATAATTGTGGTGTACTAAATATTAAACATTTAATTTAATGATTTGGTATACGTTTTGTGTTTCTGTTTACTTCTTAAAGTGTTGAAATAAGAGATAAAATTCTACTCCAGTGGAGATATTTTTGTATTTACTCCCAAATTTTCTAACAACACCAGTGTAGAGTGTATTCAACAGTAGGTAGTGTGAAGTAGTCTTCATTTTTACTATAAAAAGTATTACATTTATGTAAATTTAAATTTAGTGTTAAATTTAGTCTAAATTTAGTGAACAGTCAGTTCTCTAAGTAGATGTGTTGGATGTAGGAAAAATGGGCAAGTGTAAGGATCTGTGTGACTTTGACAAGGGCCAAATTGTGATGGCTAGACAACTGGGTCAGGGTTAGGGTTAACCCTAACCCTAACCCATCTCCAAACTGCAGGTCTTGTGTGATGTTCCTGATATGCAGTGGTTAGTACCTACCAAAATCAGCTGAAGGAAGGACAAACGGTAAACCTGAGCAAAGGTCAACCTGTCTGATCTGACCCCACAGAAGAGCTTTAGTAGCAAAAATATGCTGAATAAGTTAATGTTGGCTATGATAGAAAGGTGTCAGAACACACAGTGAATTGCAGTTTGCTGCATATTTCGCTGAGTGGCCACAGACTAGTCAGAGTGAAAGTGAAAGTGACAGTGAAAGTGACACATTGACCTCACAAATGCCCTTCTGGAAGAATGGTCAGAAATTCCCATAAACACACTCGTATACATTGTGGAAAGCCTTCCCAGAAAAGTTGAAGCTGTTATAGCTGCAAAGGGTGGGTCGACATCATATTAAACCCTATGGATTAAGAATGGGATGTCACTCAAGTTCATATGCGGTTGAACTCATCAGAATAATATCTGATGAGTATGGGATATAGTATATGATTTCCTTTGTTTCTATTTTTATCACACTATTCAGTGAGTCCATATTGCCTGTTGTTGTATGCACAGTCATCTTAGAAAGGGATCATGCCCATCAGTATAGAAATGTTTCATTATAGGTTAAAAGTGATCAGTCATACTTTTCTACCCCTTCCTCAGACATGATGTAATTAAATGCTAGGTAATGTAGTGGAGAGTTAGCATCCCAGCAGGCCATCATTAAAACATTCTTTTTTATGGGCCTTTATGCTTAGTCAGAACATTAATACTACACTACTGACTCTCCTACATGCTATGAGCACCTCAAGCCATTAGTAAACTTGGTGATCATTGAGATTCTTGTTTCTGTCTTTTTGTTTTCCAGTTTCTGTCTGGTTAAAGAGGATTTGACCACTCTCTCAAGAAGCAGCAAACATGCTGCATTTGTGAAGTAAACTTATTAATGAATGAGTGAACAGCATTTGGACATTTTTTTCCACTCTGGTGTGCTGTAGGCCTTTTTGGCTCTGTGGTTACATGCCCACAGCTGCTGCTGTTAGTGTGCATGCATAATGGAACTGTGATTGTCTGCATAAAAAGGGATATCATGTTTGTGAGAGTGTATTTATGTGTGCTTTCTGTGTGCCAAAATTGCTCCACTCGTTGTAAGCACTAGATGAGACCTGCCACTGACTCTGTTTCAGCCTGCTGTTGGATCCAATAGCCTGGGGTGCTGCAGAGAATGAAAAAGTCCGCACCACAGTCTGCACAGTCACCACATTGCAACTAATGTCAAACTAAGTAGCTGGGAGCCTGATTAGAATGCTACAGTGTAGAAGTCTACAGGATATGCCTAAGAAATATAAAACTTTATTTGAATACAGGGGGATGCAGAAATCTTTATTCCAGCCTCCACTTGAGGAACAATAATAGCCACATGTTGTTAAGCTTATTATACACATTACTTTTTACACCCATGAGTGTCTTACATCAGGGGTCAAATTGAAGTCGTGCAATGTGTATGTCTGGCTGGTTGTACTTATGGAAGGAGAGCTGGGTGGAGAGCAGGGGTCTCTTTCTCCTTTGCAACAACCCACTGTTTGTTAGAAATCCGCTGGTCACGCCCCCACTTCCTGTTTGCCCGGCCAGTTCCGCTTCCTCTAGCCCCGCTCCTCCTATCTGCTCCTCTAGTCCCGCCTTCTAACCCTTCACCCCGCTGTTCACTGGGTGTAGCGGTTTCCTGTTTCCGGTCCTTTGTTCTATTTAACCCGTTCTTTTTCAGACTGGCGTCGCGAAGTATTGATTGCCCCGGCGTCCTTACCAAGCGTTATTTTTCCGACTCTCTATAGACTAGCTCTCTTGTGTCCTGTTTCTCCCGTCATTGTTCTCGTCGAGTGAGTGAGTGGTTTCGTTTGCTATTCCTGCCTCCGTGTTTCTTCCCGTGTGTGGTGAGTGAGCGATTGCATTGTGTACCTTTTGTCCTGTGCTCCAGTGTGTCTGTTTGTTTAGCGTAGCGCTTTCTTTAGTCTTTGTTTAGGAGCTTCCCCGTTTTTTATTTGCAGCGTGTTTGTCGGCTGACTGCGGGGTATTGGAGTTGCAGCGCCAGTACCTCCAGCCAGGTCTATGTCTTTCCCTCTCCATAGTGTAAATAGTATACTAACTCACACTTCTCCTGTATCTAAACACCATTTATATACTAACCATCGGTGTCCCGGTCCTCTCTCTTTCCCTCTCGCTTTCACTGCTTCTCTCACTATCCCCTCTCTCACTTCCACGCTCACCCGGGACCGAGTAGCCAGTCCACTATCCCCGCTGCACTTTATTTCCCGCTGTGCCTTTTCCTCGCTACCCTCTCCTCTCCTCCTCGTCCAACTCCTCCCCGTCCGTTGGACGATTCCTTCCCCCTTCTCTCCCTCTGTGTTCCCTACCGCTGGTTCTGGATTCCCGGGCGGCCCAGCCTGGTACTGTTCTCTCTGTGCCCTCTCTACACAGGTCCGCAGCGACTCCCGTCTGCCGTTCCGCCGGCCGTCCTCCGGCAGCAGTCCCGGCGCCCGCTCCTCGCCGCGTCCCCCGACCTGGTGTCTCCCCCTGCAGTCTGCCTCTGCCTCTCACTGCACTCACTCCCACTGCATTGAACTTAATAAACTGCTTTTCTGTTCTGCATCAACGTCTCCAGCTCCCTGTTTCTACACCGATTCGTAACACTGTTAAACATTTTCCAAGAATATAATTCTGAACCCAGGAGTATCCATATCCTGGCCAAATGGGTGATGGTTTCCCAGCAAATTCATATTTACCTGTGAAAGTAGGAGGAGCTCTTTAGACATTATCTTGTGGTAAATATTGTAGGGCATGAAAGAAATGGGCAAATCATATTTCATGTTAAAGTGTCTCTCGGTGATCAAGGAAATGGGTAGCGAACATGACTGCAGGCTATCCCGGCTAGAGCAAGAGGCTAAGTTGCTGGAGAAAGCAAACAGAGCTCTCCAAGACAAAATTACTGATCTCGAGGCACACTCCAGGAGACAGAATATAATAATATTTGGCCTGCCCGAGAATGTGGAAGCGGGACAGCTGGCTGAGTTTGTGCCTTCGTTTATCTAAGACTTTTAGGGAAAGAACATTTCTCAAAGCCGATTGAAATTGACCGTGCACACAGGTTAGGAGGACAGCGGACTAGCAATCAACCCAGACCTAGGATCATGATAGCCAGGATGCATAGTTATCGTGTCAAGGAGCATATAATGCGGATGGCCATGCAAATGTCTCCCCTGTCGTATCAAGGTTGGTGTGTTTACATTTTTCAGGACTTTCCTCCCAAAATAATGAAACAGCGACATCTTTTTGACGATGCAAAGAAAAAACTTCTCTGCACAGGATTCATTTATCCTGTCTGACTGAGAGTTACCCATGGCAACAACATCAGAATGTTCAACACTCCGGAAGAGGCCAAATTTTTTGCTGACAGTTTGAATGCCTTGTGAAGTCCCCCAGATGGGTACTAAGGTAACTTTCTAACCAACCTGGGAAAAATGGTAACGGTACTACGACAGGGCATATCAAGACTCATAATAGCAACACTGCACTGGCCTCCACATGTTTGTAAGGGTTTCCTTATAAAAAGATAAATTGGTTTTCATTGTAAATCGGCTGATACGTTTTGACTGTCTTGGTCGTGTTAATTCTGCTTCAGGCCACTTTGTTTTTGTTTTTGCTGAAGTTTATGTTATATCGGAGAGGAGGTCATCATTTTAGTGGTTTACAGTGTATTTTCCCCTACTCTGCTAAGGAAAATGGGTTGGGTGGCAGGTCTGGGACACGTACAACTTCAATATATGTTTGTGTTGTATGTATGTGTTTTTGTCTAGGGCCCTTATGGTATTTGTCATTCAAAAGGCTTTTGTTATGGTTTTTCCATGGCACCTGAAACCAAGGCTAGGCATAAAGGGGTCACTATGATAAGCTGGAAAGTGAGAGGACTAGGACACTCTATCAAATGAGCCAAGGTATTTGTACATTTGAAATCTATGTCCTCTGATGTGATGTTCCTTCAGGAAACACATATTAGGCCAGTCGAATAAGCTCGTCTACGCTGCTCCTGGGTGGGACATATATTCCAATCAACATTCTCAAGTAAAGCGCTAAAGGGATGTGGCAATTATAATTAGGAAAAACATACCCTTTCAACACATATGAACAATATCCGACATTAATGGTAGATTTCTTATAGTAACTGGTCAGCTTTACTCTAGACATTTTACATTGGTCAACATTTATGGTCCAAATATCGACAACCCAGGGTTTTTTGTGTAAAACTTTTGAGAAAATACCCGAGCTCAAAAAAACTAACCTACTTTTCGCGGGAGATCACAATGTAGTTTTGGACTGGCATTTGGACAGATCCTCAAAGAAACAGGCTATCCCTTCTAATGCTTCAATGACTTTAAACAACTTAATCTCATGTGAATGTTAGAGTGATGGTGTACTGTATTAGCTCAGAGCTTTAACCCCTCAGTGAACATGCCTTCGAGGCTGACAACTGAGTGGAGTACAGCACAGAAAACTTCCCTTCAGGCAATTCTTTTTTCATCCCCCAGGCTGCCAGCCTCCTGTAAGGGAGAATATTTAACTTTTCTTAATTCCCAAAAAATTTGGTCACAGGTCCGCAAATACTGTGAACTTCCAAACACTTCAGTGTATGCCCCCATCTGGCACAATCACGCCTTTCCACCATCATTCATGGATGCTGTCTTTAGGGATTGGAATCATAGGGGTATAACATCTATAAAAGAGCTCTACATCGACAAACATTTTTGCTCATTTGAACAATTACAAGCAAAATATTCCTTACCCAAATCCCATTTTTTTTAGATATTTACAACTGAGGAACTATATTAGACAAAAGGTTCACACCTTCAGCTCCCTGCCGAAAGAGAATGCTTTGTTCAAGATTTTGCAAGGTCCTCCAGAGGCTAAAAATCTGATTTCATCACTGGTTCAGATCTTCTCTTATAAAATCTCTCAGCCCGCTGTTAAAATTAAACAACTGTGCGAGGAAGATCTTAATATTACAATCCAGGATAAAATATGGGAACAAGCCCTCGATAATATTCACCATTGCTGTGTCAATGCCAGACTTCAGCTGGTTCAATTTAAAGTCATGCATAGACTACACTATTCAAAAGTCAAACTAAACAAACCTTTTCCAACAACCTCCCCTGCATGTGACAGATGCAAGGCTGCTCTTAGTACACTTGCACATAATTTCTGGTCATGCCCCAAACTTAATAGCTTTTGGAGCTCCATATTTAAGTGGTACTCGGCAGCGCTGCGAGTAAATCTGGTCCCTGATCCAGAAACTGCTCTACTTGGTTTGTCTAGCACATTGGAGAACATGGATTGGAATGTTGGTAAGGTAGTGGCCTATGGGATGGTTATTGCCAAGCGATGCATCCTGAAATTGTGGAAATCTGAATCACTGCCTCATTTTGAAATTTGGCTAAACAAATTCAAGGAGTTGAAGTCCCTGGGAACCCACGGAAATTTTACAAGGCATGGAGTCCAATTTTGGAATATTTGAAACCATAGACGGCCCCTAGCCTGGCCTATATTTTAGACTTTGAGTGACAATATTCAACTGTTAAATTATTTTGAGCCCTCTTGTATCTGTGTGATTTAAAGTTTTGTTTATTAATCAAAATACCCTGCATACAATTTTTGTGCTATTTTTGCTTGTTACTATTGGATTTTAAACATTGCGTTTAAATTATATGTAGGTGTTTGTATGTATTTATGTACCTTTTTTTCTCCCTGTGTGTGTGTGTTTATATTTGTGTTTTGAATGTGAATGTAATTGTGTTAAAGTTTAAAATTATAAATAAAGTTATAACAAAAAGTGTTCATGCTACAGCAAGTTTGTTTTTGTGGCAGCATGCACTCAAAAGCAAACATGTCAGTACTTTATTATTTAGTGAATGCAGAGAAACAAAGTTTGGCTCCATTATGCATTAGTGCCTTGTCACTGATGCTGATACACACTACACAAGACAAGAAATTAGGACATGGCTAATAGGTTTTGTCCCTAATGAGTAAGCTGATGGCCATGGTGGCAAGGAAAAACTTCCTTGTTTTGTGTGAAAGTGAAAGGTGGGGGAAAAAAGAAATACAGATGATTAGGCAAGCTCTTCCACCAAACTTTAGAAAAACAAAATTTTGTGCAGAGTGCAAGCAGGGACTCCGGCAAGACTAGCTAAGACAGCATAACTAAAAGGGAGAGCCAGAAGGTAACGCAGACACGAGGGAGCCCTGGGACATAAAGCGCCAGCCACTCCACCGTCCACAAATCTGAGTGATAGTGGGGAGTGACAGCATCCAAACATCCGAGTTTACGTGAACACTCTATGCCTATAAACCCTCCAGATCTGGCCTTTACCTAAGAGAAAAGCTAGTGACAAAAGGCTTGACTAAAAAAATAAGTTTTGAGCTTAGACTTGAACACTGAGATGGTGTCTGAGTCCCAAACGCTAATTGGAAGGCTGTTCCATGATTGTGGGGCTTTGTAAGAGAAAGCTCTGCCCCCTGCTGTAGTCTTCAATATTCGAGGTACCAGCAAAGAGCTAGCACCTTTTGATCGAAGTAGGCACGGAGGATCATAAAAGACTTCACTCTTTTCACTCAGGTACTGCGGTGTGAGATCCTTTAGTGCATTATAGGGTAATAGTAATATTTTATAATCAATGCAAAATTTGACTGGAAGCCAGTGTAAGGACTCTGGCTGCTGCATTCTGAACAAGCTGGAGCTTGTTTATACACTTACTGGAACATCCAGACAGCAAGGCATTACAATAATCCAGCCTAGCGCTAACAAAAGCATGAACTAATATTTCTGCATCATGCTACATTATATTACTTATTTTAGCAATATTTGTAAGATGAAAGAAGGCTATCCTAGTAATATTATCTACATGAGCTTCAAATGAAATATTGGAGTCAACAATCACACCAAGATCTTTAACAGCTGCAAATGTTGTAACAGAAAGGCCATCCAGAGTTACTATGTAATCAGAAAGCTTACTTCTAGCTGCCTGTGGTCCTAGTACAAGTACTTCTGT
>JAOUQY010158357.1:0-10017 GCA_028566355.1 Doras micropoeus | reverse complement strand
ACCTGTGGAATGTTCCAAACAGGTGTTTTTTGAGCATTCCTCAACTTTCCCAGTCTTTTGTTGCACCTGTCCCAACTGTTTTAGAATGTGTTGCAGGCATCAAATTCAAAATGAGTAAATATCTGCAACAAAACAATAATGATATGAATTACTGATTTTACTATCTGCAGCATACCTCTCCACCTACAGTAAAGCATGAACTATAGGTCAATTTTTTTGTCCCAGGCCAGCATTGGCGTGTAGTGCATTGTGGAGTGTGATAAGTGCTTCAAGGTAAGTGAGTACTGGTCTGTTTTTGTCTTTATAGGCAAGGTTGTCATGGGCATCAGTGTTTTTTATCTGATGAGGCATCTGCAGGAAGCCCAGATGAGAGGACAGTCTACTGCTGGGCAGCACAGACACGCACATGAACACATATTTACATAATCATTCACATTTATGGGCATTTATGATTATGTCCAGTATGGAACAGAAAATAACAACCTGAAAGCAGAAAAATAGAACACTGTATACTACTTATGATTTCTTGACCTTGATATAAAATGTTACTAGCTGTATAAATGATCTACAATTTTGGGATGTGGTGTGTCTAGTAATTGCAAAATGTTGAAAGTAGGTAGCCTTCTGCAAAATTTCTGAGAGGTTATACTGAATTTCAAAATTGACTGACACTTTCTAAGCTCTTATCATCAAGATTATGTTTTTCAGAAGTGGTTTCAGCACAGAATGTTAAAAAATAACAGGTAGTGATGGCAAAACAAGAACTTTTCAAGCATTGAACCCCTTTCATCCATTGTAATGAAAAATCTCTGCTGGAAACTTCACTCATTGTATATGTGGGTGACATCTGCTGGAGAATGGGACACTCAGCAGCAAAGGAAAATATATCTCTTTAGGTATGTTGCACTTTCATATGCACACTACAGTTAAATCTCAGTTTAACTGTAAAATTGTTTACAGTTTAATCAGTTAAATTGTTTTTGTTATTGTTTCTCTTCTTTCTCTTCCTTTTTCTTCTTTTTCTGATTATCTTCTAATTTTTCTAATTTATAAACATACTTTTGCAAACTAGTCATAGGATTTGCATGAAACTTGAAAGCCAGGTCATATGAAATGTTTGCATGGGACCAGGTACCACAGAATTGCAAAGAGAGACATGAAAGTTGCAAAATTGTCCTCAATCTTTGTTGAGGACCTAATGCAATTGTTTTATTCAGCATAATAAGGTTCACAGTGTCAAATGCCAAATTGAAACACAGGGATGGTCCACTTTTCTGAATCAAAAGGAGGCAGTAAATTCTTTGGCAGCTTAAAGAGAGCAGATTCTGTAATGTAGCATAGACTTGTAGAATTTGTAGGATTTCTGAGAGGAATGGCAATTCCAAAACTCACTGATACTTACCAATAGCTTATCATTACAATTAGGCTTTTACCACAGCATGTTTAAAACTATAAGGTAGTTATATAAGGTAGTGAATTGAGGCCTTCTGAACCAGTGAATCTGTTTTCAATCATCGTACTAAAGAATGTTTTTTTACTTGAAGATCATAGTATTCACTCATAGTATATGTCGTAGTACCCATAATATATATGTATTCACTCATAGTATATGTTGATTCACTCATAGTATATGTCGACATCTGCTGGAGAAGGGGATGCTCAGCAGTAAAGGACAACACCAGGATCCCTTTAGATGTGCTACATTTTCACATGCACATTACAATCATGATCAAGTATGGAAGATGTTTTATGATTAGGAGTCAGAACTTAAATTGCTGGAACCATATTTTTTTAAGACAGGCATTTTAAGACAGGATTCTGACATTATATGCATAGTTTAAGGTTTCTTGGAAACTGTAAGACAGACTAAGCTGAAATTTGGTATGCTGCATCTATGTGCTAATGTGGATTTTTGATGATGACCTGATTAATTAAAACACATGGCCATAGGCCAGTCAGAGGCATGCATTTGACAGGGTTAACAATGAACTGTGACACTTGAATGGTATTGTGGCATCCGCCACTGGACTTAGGTGGGTGTGCACACCAGAGACTAGGGGTGGGCTTGTATGTTAGCTCCCAGCATGCCCTGCTGGAATAGCTCTGTTTTGGTGTTCTGTTTTGCTCTGTTTGAGAAGGATGTGTGTGTGTGTGTGAGTGGCCCCCTCCCCTCCCCTCCCCCCTCCATGTACATCTCCTCTGCTGTACTGAGGTGTTACTTGAATAAAGTAACAAAACTGCTGTGGAAAATGGCTTCTTCATATGACCTCTCCCCTGTGGTGTCAGTATTTTTTGTATTCTACTTTTTCATGCAATCTTATTCAAACTGGCCAGTGGTAGCACTAATTATGTTTTCCTTTAGAAAATAAGGTGTGCCATTAATTTCTTTTTTAGCTTGATTATTTTGATCAAACCATACAAATTTGCCTTTCTAGGATTTAGCACTTCTCATTCAAAATTGTGATAGTTTGCATAACACAGTGGGATATACAGTTATGGGGTGATCAGCTAATCTGTTTTAAAAACAACTTAAGAAAACATGCCTGGCTTCATCCAGGATTTCACACAACTAGCACTGAACTACTAACAGAACACTTGATAATTATGTTAACAGAATTTATTTTTATTGTTCTATACAACCAGGCAAGAACTAGCCACGAGGGATGCCCTTTTTCACTCTTTTAAAGAATGCTTTATCTGGAAACAAAGCTTACCAAAGATAGGAGAAGACTATAGAACAGGGGAGAGGGAAAGGGGGGTGACACAAAACAACACACTTTATACTCAATGGTGAGCACAAAAACAGTGTGTTGTGATGCATACTGGGAGATGGCTATGACTCCGCCCAAAACCTCCTGATACAGCCAATCCCCTCTTCAGCTCAGTGGCGGTCACCACATAGCCCCCCCAAGGGTCAGCTGTTCATACGACCCACACAGCTCAGATCTGCAACATAGGAAGAACACAACAAAACAAAACACAAAAGAGTTAATCCCTCACAAACTCTCTCAGCTTAAGAGGGGTCCTCCTCAGGCAATGAGGCTGGTCCTGGGCCTCTGGCAACATGGGGCTAATCAGTCTTTCAGCCAGCCCGCAGCGTGGTTTGTCCCTGGAACCCTCGGGGCTAACAGTATCTGTACTGAGGGGCTGGTATGGTGCAAGCCGGTCACAATGAACTACCAGAATGTGCCGGCCCGAGCACACATGGTACACGACCTCCCCCAAGTGTCCTAACACCTCGCAAGGTATTGTTGTAGCTCACATGCATACTTGGGTAGTAGCTGTTCGTGCACGTCAGCACCCAGCGGGGCCCCAACCACCAGATCAGGCGGTAAGCACTGCTCCCTTCAAAACATCAGCTGTGCTGGGCCAGGAGAACCACGGGTAGGTACTGGTTCCAATCATGCTGGTGCTGGAAAGTCAGGATCGTTAGTGGTGAGTGTGCGGGTAAACCATTCCACTAGCCCGTCACTCTGTGGATGAAGAGGCATTGTCTGGGTCTAATGGATGTTAAACAGCCTGCAGACCTCACTTGTTAACACCGACTCGAAGTTCCGCCACTGGTCACTGTGCAGCTCCTCTGGGAGCCAGAACTGGCAGAAGAACTCAGCATACACCTTGGGACACTTCATAAAATAGTCCATGGCAAAAAGGACAAAATGATTACCTTACTCTCAGACTGCGTGGCACCACCAGCTGCCAGATCCCTGTGAAGCTGAGGAGTGCAGACACTGTGTATGGCTAGAGGATCGCTGTGCTGCAGCTGCAGTTGGGCCTGTCCTGATTGAACTGAACATGTTGGGGCTGGAAGAGCCGTGAGAAGAGCAGAGCAAAGACCAGGAGATCTCATGAGTGCTGGGGTGGCTCAATTCAGCTAAGACATCCAGGTGGCCTGACAACTCCATAAGAATCTCCAGAAGAATCTCAGGAACCAGTTCTTCCCACACATGGTACAATAGCCCCTCTCTGATCTATCCCAGCCTTAGCCACTGGCCTGTATGGAGTTGTCAGGCCACCTGGATGTCTTAGCTGAATTGAGCCACCCCAGCACTCATGAGATCTCCTGGTCTTTGCTCTGCTCTTCTCACGGCTCTTCCAGCCCCAACATGTTCAGTTCAATCAGGACAGGCCCAACTGCAGCTGCAGCACAGTGATCCTCTAGCCATACACAGTGTCTGCACTCCTCAGCTTCACAGGGAAGGCATGAGAGTGTGTCAGAATTACCATGTAGCCTGGTGCTGGATGGTAAATTGGAACTCTTGGAGCACAGCAATCCACCTTGCCACTTTCCCTCTGGCTCTTTGAATTGCGTGAGCCATGATAGAGAAGCTTGGTCAGTATGAAGCTGAAATGGGACCCCATACAGGTAAAGCTGGAAGTGCTGCAGTGCCCCACATATCCACTTTAACTCCTGTGACTGTCCGTAACTGCACTTTCTTAGGCTGCCAGCTGTTGGACTCAGCACACTGTCAGGAAGCACACCAGGCTGCAAAAGTGAAACAGTAGACCAGTGTCCAGTAACACTTTAACTCGCACTCCATTAAGCTGACAACAAATCTATAATCCATAGCGGGAATTAGCTCCATGCACAAGAGAGGAAGGCCTGGGGGGCTCCCGGTCACTCACTGCGCAGCCCAGCTGTTGTTTCCCTTCAGCACAGGCTCACAGCACAGCGCCACTCAATGTATGCATTTCCTGCAGCGCCAGCACATGACTCGCAGGCCCACTGGTTGCTCCAGGGCTCGGTGCTTCCATGCTGTCCATCACAAAACAATGTGCCCCTCTAGTCAAAGCACAATCTCCCAGAATGAGCTAAAACCTCCTGAACTTGAACTCAATGTGCTCCACCTCTTCTGCAGCTTCCTGTAGTGAGCTTGGAGCAGAAAGCTGCACTCGTCATTTTAGTTCCTCTGGCACGAGCGCATTCATCAAGTGGTCTAGCACTAACACCTCGCGGACCACTTCTGGAAATATGGGGTTCAGATGCCTTACCATCATGCTTGTTTCAATCGCTAGCATGGTAATCCGCTCACCAGCACAATGAAAGCTGCATCATTGTTTTTACATGCTGCCAGATCATACTGTTCCCCAGGGAGATCCACTAATGCCTGGAGCACTTTTCCTTACAGTGCCAAGCCGAGCTGCATTGGCATCTCTGTCGCTGACCATCTGTAGAAGCCGGCCACCATGCGTAGCTGTGACTGAGATGGCTCCTTCTCTTGTGGCATGGAAACTGAATTGCTGCTGCCAGGCCACCATCATCTCTCTCTTGGCCGAAGTCATACGCACCACCATTCTCCACTGCTGGCTCAAATGGTGCTGTTGAAGCTGTGCTTGGCGGCATGTAGTCTCCCTTTGCTGGGTCTTGTGGTCTGCTTTGCTGCACTAGAACCGTCTGTCTACTCAATTTGGCTTTCAGCTTTTTGCCACCTCCTTTCTATGGCATTATTTTATTGCCAAAAGGCACAAGCTAGAGCACGATTCATGCAGCACTCAGGAATTGTCTTTGTCCGCGTGCAAAATAAAAACTAAATCTATATTTTTTTATATTTACATTCTAAATCTATATTTATATTTCCATTTTTATGACATTTTAAAGCACAATATGTATTTATTTACTGAGTTTAACGTATTGCAACAAATAAAACATACAGTATGTTTTATGTATTGACTCTTTTCTCCTAAATATAAATATAGACTTAGTTTGTTATATCATACATACCCCAGGGGATAGAAAATAAATACATATTGTGCTCTAAAATGTCATGAAAAATTATATATTTAAATTTGTACACAGTAGAGGGTGTGTTAAGCAGCAGGAACAATTGCATTGGTCAAAATCCGATACTTCTTTCTGATTGGCTGACAACTTATGTTAGCGTTGTTGCTCTCGGGGCTTGTAAATCAGCTCTCGATCGCTATGTGTGAATTGTTCAAAGACATGACCCAAGAGGCTCGACGATCGCTCGCAGACTCCCAAAAAATATCTAGCATGTTAAATATCTGGACCTGTTGGCGAGTCCAGATCCTGTTGTGTGAAAAGTGTTGCGACCAGGTTATGACTCGCAGTGAGTGCAGCATCGAGCTACAGCCAATGAGACCGCAAGATACAGAGTCAGGGAAACCCTGGGGGAGGAGCTGTGTAAACATCAACAAACATAGTTTGTAATGTCAGGTGTAGGGTAAAACCTCCTCCTCTGTTGGAGTTAAGCAAGTAACGCTGGCAGAGTTACACCATATGAGAAAACAAGCAAAAGGTGGAAAGAAATAACATATGCTGTAGCATACTATTTGGCTCGAGACATGGTGCCTTTAAGCACAATGGAGAAAGAAGGTTTCAAGAGATTACTTAAAATCATTGACCCGAAGTACGAGCTTCCTGGATGTAAATACTTTACAAAACAGGCACTGCCTAAACTTTACAATGACGTTCAAAATGAGATTTCACAAAAGTTATCACAAGCTTCATACTTCACCACCACCACAGATTTGTGGTTGAGTAGAACATGTGAACCATACACAAGTCTTAGAGTACATTTTATTGAAGACTGGAAGCTAAAAAGTGCAAACCTGCTACTTTCCTAATGTCCACACAGCTGAAGTCATCACACAAGGACTACAAGATGCTCTAAAATCCTGGGGATTACAAGAGCAACAGCAAGCCTGTATCACAACGGACAACACGAGCCACATTGTTAAAGCGATCAGCTTAAACAAATGGACAAAGCTGCAGTGTTTGTCATCACTTGCACTTAGCAACAGGTAAGTAACGTTACTCTCAGCAACAATAATATGGAGAACTTCTCCATGACTAAAGTACATGTTGCCTTGGTAACCTGCTCTGAAAAAATTACTCGTGATTCAATTGGTGAGATATCATTTGAATCATGAATAATTTTTTTTGTGTAGGTTGCCAAGGCAACATTTTTATTTCAACTGGTAAGATATCATCAGGCATTTAATTATTTTTAGTATCAAAAATAATGAAAGCACATTATGGAAATAAGCATATTGTGGAACAATATGGAAATACATTGTTAAAAATTAAGTTGTGTCTGTAGCTGATTTTATTATTATTATTTTTTTTTAGTTCTTATGTCTGAAATTATTTGGAATGTTTGGAAAGATGATGTGTACTAGAATTTGTGTTTAATGAACTTATGCCTGAGCAGAAACTGATGGATTTCTTTTCTACCAAGTTTTCTCTACTCCAACAGAAAGAAGTATGAAAGACCCATGCATTGACCGTGCTGTAGCATTGTGCAAGGAGATTGTCAGCAGTTTTTCATTTAGCTGGAAAAGGAGAAGAGACTTGGCCACAGCTCAAGAACATCTTAGTCTGCCTGCATACCAACTTATCACAGAGTCTCCTACCAGGTGGGGGTCAAGGCAAAAAGTGATACAGCGGTGCTGGAGCAGGAGAAGGAGCAAGCTATTGCTAAAGTCTTGTCTTCTGATAAGAAAACACAGACTCTTGTTCCCACCTGGGAAGATGTAGAGGTCTTAAGTCTCCCTCCAGGAGTTTACAGATGCTTAATCAGGTGAGGAATATGCTATAGTCTCCTCCATCAAACCAGTGCTGCATTTATTCAACACCAGCATTCTAGCACTTCTGGAAGAGGATAATGCACTTAAAAAATCTTCCTTAAAAAAACTTAAAACTTAAAAAAGTCCTCTAAGAACCACCAGTAGTTAAGAAAAGAAAGACCACACTTGGCAGTTTCTTTAAAAGTAGTATACCCTCCACATCCTCAATATCATCTCCTCATCTACTGAATCACAAAGGGACACCATTAATATGGAACTGTTCACCTACTTACAGCTTGCTAAGTTAGATTGTGAAGAAGATCCAGTGGAATGGTGGAAGTGTTATGAAGCAATGTTTCCAAAGCTCAGCCATTTGGCAAAAAATAATGCAGCATGTTCTTTCTGGTGTTACAAATAAGCATTAATACTTTGACTTTATATTTTGTTATGGTTTTCATAATATCATATCGTATCTTATATCGCCATTTCTTCTGGGTATATCTAGATATGAATTTTTTGGCCATATCGCCCAGCCCCAGCACACATTAGATCTGGTTCTACCTGTTCTTAACACTGAGGTTCGTTATGCACTTTTTTTCTGATCACATGCCTATTTTATTCGAGATTTATAGCCCATGTAAGATTGTTACACCTTGTCCTACAGTGTGTGGCTGTCAACTGGTCGGACCAGCTACTGCCACAAAGTTTTCTGATGTTTTTTGGAGTGTTCTTAACTGTAATTCATGGTACCTTTCTGATTTGAATATAGATAAGTTAACTGCTTTATTTTATTCCTTCTGTCAAAATGTCTTGGATATGGTTAGTGTAATCTGGTCTGTCCAAATGGTTGTTGTTATGATGGTTGTACAGCACTTTGGCCAATGGTTGTTTTTAAATGTGCACTATAAATAAACATGACATCGACATTGATATTGACATTTCAAATAAGAAATACAATGTCATGGCATCATGCAGAAATAAATGCTTTTGTTACCTCTAGGTTGGATTATTGTAATGCCTTGCTGTCTGGGTGTTCCAGTCCTTACTAAAACTAGAAGATATGACCACAACACCCCCATCTTATCAACATCGGCTTGACATCAAACTCCAACAAGGGAGGCACATTGAACTTTAGTTGACAATGAAAATCAGCTTGACGTCAAAACCCACCGTTGACTTGACATCAAACGTTGGACTGACGATGAATTTTAGTTGAAAATGAAAATAAGGTTGACATCAAAACCCAATGTAGGACAGACAAAGTTGACTGGAAATAACTGGATGTCCATCAAAAACCAGTGTTGGTTTGACATCACCTATCCAGCAAAACCTCTGTCTGACAGCTTTGCCAGAGGAGACATCTCAACAAAATTGGTATTTGGTTCAAAATTAAAAAGGTGAAAAGCTGTCTTTTCAGGTCATTGGAAAGACATCTAGAAAATTAATCTCTCTACATATAAATTTGGCTGCAAAGTGAAAACTGGAAAGATGTCATTTTCAGGCCTGTTTCAAGACTTGAATTCAATATAAGACATTTCAAATAAGACATAACAAAAAAACAATTATTGACATGTCAGATACATATCTGTCAGACTATCCAGGGCCATGTTATTGCATGTACAATTAAAAAAGAAACACTTAAAACACTTTCCTCTGAACAGGTCTTGAGTAGGAAAAATTAGGGCTGGATAATAAAATGATAAATATACCATGTTTCACATAAAAGGCTTTATGTCAAATGTCCCATGACCAATCTAGAAAACTGCTCTCCCAACATTCAAGAGATTCTATTGCTTCAACATCTGAATACATTAAAAGGCAAGTTATTTGTTTTGCAGTTTAAATTTTTATTTCTGTGTTTTGAGTCATCATTGATAATTATTTGCAATATTAAAAAGTGACTGCTATGCTATCACACTTAACTGGCCAGCAGAGTTAGCATGCACCTTAAGCAAAAAGGTTAATGGTCCAAAAGGTTACTAAAGATGCTATTAAATTAAATTGGCTTCTATAGTTGGCATTTCATGTGCCATTTATCTTAGCACAGTGAGTAATCAAAAGCTAGCACTGCCAAATCATAACCCAGAAAGTACTCTTTCTTAAAGGGACCACATCTACTTTACACAGACAGACAAACTGTGAGTGTAGAACATGCACCAATCAATCAATTATGGTGAATTATGCAGAGATGCCTCCTGCTGCCAGAATATTTTTTGTAAAAGTGTATTTTTTTTCCTAAATCCTAAATTCTTATTTAATACTGTAGCAAAATTAACTAGGAATAAGACCAGTAGTGGTAGTGTAGTGACGACTTCATGAATTTCTTTAAAGATAAAATTGAAAATATTAGACAGAAAATCCATACAACCTTAAAGTCTGACAATCTGATGATGAACCATGTAGACAGCATAACCATATCAGATCAGAGATTTGAAAGTTTTATTCTCCTTCAAGAGACTGAACTAACCGCATTAATCTCCTCCTCAAAAT
>JAOUQY010158254.1:0-10029 GCA_028566355.1 Doras micropoeus | reverse complement strand
ATCTCCACATCATTGCATTCAGTTTTTATTCACAATTTGTTTAGTGTCCCAACTTTTTTGGCATCCGGTTTGTAGAACAAGGAGAACTTAGGAGGCTAAAAACCACAAACTATCCAAAGAACCCTTGAGGAACGCTGAGTGTAGACTTCAAGTCATCAAGTTTGAAACAACAGATCATTGTACAATTCCAAAATTCCTCTGTAGAAATCTGAATGCGAGAATATGAGAGATACTACATAAGCAACATGGGGGAAATGTAATATCTCACACAGCGAGTAATGTCGCTGCAGGCAAATGAAACATCGCACATTTTGTTATGGGAATGAAGTGGCTTCTATCCCGAACAGTCAGGAGTCAGGAGATGTGGTTGAAGCATTGTAGGTCACCAAGCCACTGCGGATGTGCCTAGCCAGCATGGGGGCAACATAATTGTGTGGTGTGGGCTCTGTCTAATTACCCACATCCTCATCATTATCCATACAACACACTTTTTTTGTATTATTTTGAAGCACATTTGCAAGGGATGTCATTTCTGAGAAGAAGAGGTAGTTTGTCAAACAACATTTTCAAAATTGGGGGAAAAAAAGGAACAATAAAATAAATAAATAAATAAATAAATAAATAAAATAAAAAAGTAATAATAATAATAATATAATAATAATATAATAATATAATAATAATAATAATAATAATAATAATAATAATAATAAATAGAAATATGCAATAGATACCTGGAATACTCTCAGTACAAATAATAATATACCTTTCTTCACAGTTGCTTAGACACTTCAGTGCAAGAAGCAAATTAATAAATGTTAATAAAAGCCACATTAATGCCAATCATCCTGCAAAGTCTGGCTACAAATGCACATTAAAAACATACTTATGAAAAAATTCCTTCAATAGTGTTTTTCACACTGTAGTGATCTGTTGACAGATCACTGTTTTTTGGTGTGTGTGTGTGTGTGTGTAGGATGTAGGTTATAGCCAGTGCTTGTTACATATGACATATCTTTATTTAATTTCTTCTACAGCATTGAGCTATAGAAGTGCAGAAAAAAGCCACAGAGGTTCTGTGATTTCCATTTGGATGTTATTTTTTTATTCATGCATTCATTATTGAATTGCTCTCAATGTCCTTATTCTGTGTATAAACTCTAGAAGTTTCTTTATAGGCAAACAGTTTATGAATTAATGGTTGTGTGTGAGTGTATGTGTGTACCATGTTTTTATGTCTTTGTGGGGGCCAAATGTCTCCACAAGGATAGGAAAATCTGATATGTTTGACCTTGTGGGGACATTTTGCTGGTCCCCATAAGGAAAGAGTCTTTATTGTATCTTTTAATAAACATAATAATAATAAAATAACCAAGAAGTTGCCTTAAGGTTATGGTTAAGGTTAGGGTTTGGGTTTGGGTTTGGGTTAGGGTTAGTATTAATTAGCTGCTGTAATAAAATCAATAGAAAGTCCTCACAAGTATAGCAATACAAACATGTGCATGTTAAAGTTCATGAATAATTTACCTTCCTGAGTAATTATGGAAGTTCTGTATTGACACACAAAAGCAATTTATTTATGCAGAAACTTGTGTATACTCTCTGTGGGTTCTGAGCTGTCTCTCTGTTGCAGCCACACGATACTTTCAAAATACAACCCATTACTGCATCTAAATGCATGACAAATGCAGGGCTGAATCCCCAGAAATAGCATTGATGCCGACACCTGAATACAAATATGGATTCTAAGGCTTTTCATCCAGTAAACCTGCGACAAGGCTATATTATCATGTATCACTTCGACCTAGCGCTAAATAGCAATTGATTTGTTTTCAAAGCTGTTTTATTCTATGCAAGTTGACTGAGTTCAGCAACTCAGCATCAGGATCATCAGGTTGCAGAAGTCAAAAACATGTTATTTGAGGTTATTTATGCCTGCTTTATGTAAATTTTCCCAAGCTTCTGTCTGCTTAATTGTGCCTCTGAGATCTTGGCGGTCAGAGGTAATGATGCAGTTCTTGAAACCAAAGACCAAAAATGGTTAAATAAAATAGCATGCTGTGTTATATGACATACTGTAACTCCAACTTTTCAAGCACAAACATTGAATACTGTCTGTCCTGGATATAAAACTGAATATCAGATAACGGATGTTTCAGAATTATAAAAAGAACAAACTTAGCGTGAATACAAACGGAGCCGAAAAATGAAATTCTGTTGTGCCATTGTAATAAATGGTGGTGTGAGAATGTGAGTGTTAGCCATTTTGGTTTTAAATGATTTTTTCCCCTCTGGAACTGGGTAAAAGACATCACGGAAATGGCATAATTCAAGCTTCTGATTAGTTCTGATTCAGGTTTTTAATAGTACCTCATACATCTCTGCTGTTCAAGCATATAGTCGACTGAAGAACCTTTACAAATATACAAACCCCATTTCCAGAAAAGTTGACACTTTCTAAAAATGCAATAAATCCTGAGATCTGTAATTTGTTAACTTGCTTGAAGCTTTGCTTAACAGACAAAAGAAAAGATTTTCACTGTTTGCAATCATGAGCTTAATTCTGTTTGTTAAACATAAACAAATTTAGAAATTGATGTCAGCAACACTCATAAAAAGGTTGGGACAGAGACATGTTGCACCACTGGGTCACATCACCTTTTCTTTTAATTATACTTTATCATTTGGGAATTGTAGATATTAATTGTTGCAGTTTTGCAAGTTGAATTTTTGCCCATTTTTGCTGTATACAAGAATTGAGCTGCTCAACAGTCCGTAGTCACTGTTGTCTGATTCTCCTCTTCATGATGCAGTTGATAAACTTCTCCAACCACCCTCTTCATCCTCTCATCCCTCCCCAGAACTGTGTCAAGCCTTTCTGGATTTCTTTAAGGATAAAATTAACAAAAGTTTTTCCTACAGTGTCTAGCTCATCTCTTTCCCAAGTTTCTCTTCAGAATGCTGATAGGTGTCTTTACACCTTTATCACTGTTAATCCTTCCACTGTGTCTGATATCATTATCAAGTCATCTTCCTCTTCCTGTCAACTCGACCCAGCTCCCTCAGCTCTTCTCCAATCTATCTCTTCTGTTATATCCACTCCTATCTCCGACCTGATAAACCGGTGCTTCTCGTTAGGCACTGTCCCCTCTTCTCTTAAAATCGCCGTGCTCACACCTATAATCAAAAAACCTGGTCTAGATAGATCTGTGCTATCCAATTTCAGACCCATCTCAAACCTTCCATTCGTAGCCAAAATAATGGAAAAAAGTTGTCGCCATACAGCTGCAAGACTTTCTCTCCAGTAATGAGCTCTATGAGCCTTTTCAATCTGGCTTTCGGACTCTACACAGTACTGAGTCAGTATTTTACATAATACTGAGTCTGCTTTCTTAAGAGTTGCAAATGATCTGCTGCTCTCAGCAGACTCCAGACTGTTCAGCATCCTGGTCCTCTTGGAACTTACTGCAGCGTTCGATACCATAAACCATCACATACTTATATCCAGATTGCAGTCTATTGGTATTACTGGCCTGGCTCTTAGTTGGCTACAATCATACCTTAATTACAGACAACAGTTTATATCACTATGTTATAAAAATATAGATCATCCATCGCACCTGTTGCTCAAGGGGATCCCCAGGGCTCTGTTCTCAGACCCCTTCTTTTCATTCTGTACATTTCTCCAATAGGCCAGATCATCTGGAAACATGGCCTTAACTTCCACTGCTATACAGATTTTATTCAGATTTCCATCATTTCTGCTTCCCCCGTATGTTAAGCACCTGTATTTCTGATCTTAAACTCCGGTTAGACCACAACTACCTCAAACTCAATGCTGATAAAACAGAAGACTTATTAGTTGGTCCAAAATCACTACTTTCTGGTATCCCTAACATCACTGTCAATGTTGATGATCACATCAGTTCATGTCAGTAAAAACCTTGGCTGTCTCTTTGACTCATCTTTGACTCACTTCTGCAGCTCATATAAAGACTCTCACCAAAACTGCATTTTACCATCTGCTAAACTAATAAACCACCTTCAGTACATCCAGAACTCTGCAACTTGAGTCCTGGTGTCTACTAAATGCTCTGCACACATCACACCTGTCCTTCAGCAATTATACTGGCTACCTGTATAAAAGATCCTGATTCTCATCTTCAAGGGTCTCCATGGTCTCGCTCCTACATAGCTCACTGAACTCATCCAGGCTTACTGTCCCTCTCGCAACCTTAGATCCTCTAACTATGTTATTCTGATTGTCCCACATACTAAACTCGCTACCACAGGTGGCAGATCTTTCAGTGCTGCTGCTCTGAAGCTTTGGAACTCTCTGCCTCAGTTTCTCTGTAACTGTTCTACTGTCTTCTTTCAAAAAACTTAAAACTTTCCTCTTTGCCTCAGTCAATGGTATCAATGGTACCTTCACATATATTCAGATCACCCATGCCGTGGGTACTGATGCACCCGCATGCCGTCACAGATGCTGGTTTTTGCACTTTTTGTTGGTAACAGTCTGGATGGTCTGTCCTCAAGCTGAAATGTGGTTCTAATCACAGAACACATTTCCACTGTCTTTTGGTCCATCCCAGATAAATTCAGGCCCAAAGAACTTGCTGGCATTTCTGCACACAATGAATATGTGGCTTCCTCTTTGCATAATACAGTATCAGGTTGCATTTCTTGATCCAGCTGCAGACTGTGTTAAGTGACAATGATTTTCTAAAGTATTCCTGAACCCAAGTGTCTATGTTTCACATGACAGTTTCTCAAACAATACCACCTAGGGCTCGATGGTTACGCACATTCAGCAGCGGTTTCCACCCTTGGCCTTTACACACCGAGATTTCCCCTGACTCCCTGAAACTTTTCATTATATTATGAACTGTAGAGGATGAAATCTTGTGCTGACATGCCGTTTAGCCCAAAGTGGCGAACCATGACCCATCCTTGATTGCAAAGACTAAGCCTTTTGTGGATGCTCCTTTCATACTCAGTCTTGAAGACCTCACCTGTTACCAGTTAAACTGCTAATAGTGGAACCTTCCAGGATAGTGTTACTTGTATAACCTTTTCACATTCTTTTGTTTTTTTAGATTTGCAAAATACAATTAATTTTGTCTGTGAAAACACTGAAATGTTTTCTTTGTACGTTTATCAGTTAAATAAAAGTACAAGCAATTTAGGAAATTACAGCTTTTATTTTTATTGCATTTTATTGCAAGTGTCCCAACTTTTCTAGAAATGTGGTTTGTACTTGTACTTTTACCACAGCACTCAGTGGAAATACAATTTCAGTGATTAATGCAATATCAGAGGACAAATTTTAATGTAGTGGATGATTAAGTAAAAAGGCACTGATTATTAAAAAAAAAAAGTAAAATGTCATTTTGACATGTGTATGTCCTCCATCCCTCCTCTATTAATGTTCAGGATGTAAGTTCTTTTCTTATCTGCAGGCACTCAGCTGTGATTATGGGGCTGTCTTGATGACCTTGAGTCTAATCCAAAAGTTCAGAACAAATGCAGTTATGGTGTGGAGATGAGAAATCCATTCATTTGTGTCCCTGTATACAGTATGTGTTCAGATTTCCTAAGAAACATTGTATGTGACTGGTTCATAGAGGTGCATATCCACTGAACAATAATCTCAGGGTGTCTAAGAACTGTATGAAAAATTCACCTGATAACTGTCTAGCCCAATAACACATTATATCGAAGAGGATAACATCAAATGTAGTAAGTAATAAATTATTTGGTATCCTCAGGAAACATTTAAAATATTTAAAATATTAGGATCAACTGAATTATAAAGAGAACAATTTAAAATGTCATTAGGATGTCCTTTAGTAAGAGAAATATATGGTCGCTGTCCAAAAAAACACAAGTATCTCCAAAATTGCAGCTTTACAGGAGATGGCAAAAACATTCTTTAATTTTAATGTAAGTTCATTTAAAAAGATTTTATTCCAAGCCATTTTGGATCATTTCTGTCGGTCCATCCACAACATTAAGGGCAGCTGCCGTGTTCGAATAATGTAGAAAACTGAAAAAAAATGGAGATACGTGTTTTTTTTGGACAGCGATGATATATTGGCTGCTGGCAATTACATGGACCTCGAAAAGGTGAACAGACTGAACATTCCCACCAGACCAATGGAACATCATGGACCAATGGCTCAACATATGGGCCACTGATGGGGAGGTCCATAGAGGATTAAAACATGACATTGTGTACTGTACCCCGATTACTTCAAGCCAGCACTCAAAATGCATCACCATCAAAGCTAAGCACCCCATTATCTTGATTTATTTCAATACAGCTTTCACAACTCTCAAATCTCATAGCAGGTTAAAGACATTGGAAACCGTGAGTCGAACTGTGGGAATAAGAAAGGTGTCACTGGCTGGATCAAGCCCCACACCCATTCACTGTCTTCACGGACCACAAAATGAGTACCCGAAGGCAGCCAAGCATCTAAACCCTCGGAAGACCAGATACACTCAATTTTTCCCCAATTCAATTTCACGCTCTCCTATAGTGCCAGATAAAAGAATATTAAAGCTGACTCTCTGTTCTATGATCAGAGCCCTGACCCCATGCTGTCACCATCCTGTTATTTACAAGCAATAACCTGGGACACTGGGAGATAGCCCGCTCACCTGCTACCTTCACTGTCGGCTTGTCCGAGTAGTCGTACCTTCGTGCCACCAGCCATGTGAAGTAGATTGATCACATGGGCTCACATCACACCCACTACAGGTCACCCAGGCATTCATAGAACATACCATCTGCCAACTACCCAATATGATAACCTACGTATATTCACCACGTACTACTTGTGCCCAAGCCAAAGTTCCACAAACACTGCCTGCCAGTAAACTTTATGCCCATACCCATGCCACAGCGCTCCTGGTCCCATATAACAATAGATTTTATACAGATCTCTCTGAATCCAGGGGCAACACAACCTCATTGTCATAGATCGCTTCGAAGTCTCTACACCTTGTCCTGCTGCCTGGCCTCTTCTCTTCCTTTGAAACAGAGTTGGTGTTTAACCATGTGTTCCAATATTATGGCATCCCTGGGGGTCAGGGAGAAACTTGGAGTGTCGGTGAGCCTCACATCTGGATATCATGCACAGTCTAATTGACAAGACTAAAGAGTTTCTCAAGAGGCAGGATGCTTTCCGAGGCTCTTTTGCTCTGAAAACCAGGAGAATAGAACCCAATTCCTTCCATGGGCTGAATATGTACAGAACTCCGTATGCCACTCTTCAATCCAGCTGACCTCATTTCAGTGTGTACTGGATTATCAGCCACCACTCTTTCCCTGGAGATGAGTGGTATAGGCAGAGTGAACAAGTGTGGTGAAATGATAGAGCGAGTAGCCCAAACAAACAAGCAATTCTCAGATTGGCACAGAGGACATTCCCCACGGTCTCAACCTGTTTTAACATTTGCAAAATAACACTCAATGTTCTTGCTGGCTAACATACCAAAACTTACTTTCTTGTTGTGTTGCCTCGTTCAAGTTTTCTGGTTTCACCTTTGCCTTTGATATCCTGTTTGTAGATCACCTGACATTGTTCCCATCATCGATTATGTTTTTTGCTTCACGTTTTGGATCCATCTGCCTGTGCCTTTTTGCTTACGAAACAATCTGCACTTGCATCCATCTCTGACTCCCTGGAGTTCTCGGTCACTACATGGACGTGCAGTTGTACACGTGTCCCTAATAAAGTGGATGGTGAGTGTACTGTACATCTTGTCATTTCTAAATATAAAATGACGTGAGCGGTTCTTCCACAGTTTCAGTTAGACTGTAATGTTCCCTCTAGCATTTACACTGTATTAAATGAAAGTACATAGTTAAACATTGTTCCGTCAAATATTTGGTGGGAAAAGTAATAAAATTCATAACCTTTGCTTAACATGTGTGAGTCAATGGGAGGGGGAGGGAGGGGGCAGAACAAGATGCAAAATATGGAGAAATACAGCAAAAGCACCTCAGGTATATTGCTGCTTTATCGTTTCATTAAAGCAACAGTATATCTGAAGTGATTCTGCTCTATTTTATATGATATATTTGTAATATATATATTGTATATCATATAATATTTTATATTTGTACATTTTGATGTTAGTTCTGTAAGAAGTTAGTCTTGCTTTGTTCTTTTACCAGGAACACAGATAGGCAAGTTATACCATTTTAAACCACATTGTTGATTTAAGTGATATAAATGTAAAGACATTTAAGCAGCTAATAACTAACTAATAAAGCTTTCTAGTCAAATCTGATCTAGCTGAATAAACAACCCCAGCTATTTTCACTTCTTTCTCTTTGATTTAATAACTTCCAGTTTTTCATTCAGCTTGTTTCGTTTTAATGCCGTCGGCTCCTGACATTTTCACAGGGAACGAGAATGTTTAAATGTGTGAATACAGCTTTGTTTTTTGAGCACAGTCTATTTAATATAACTTTTTAAAAGTTGTCTGAAATACTTTTTTAGTAATCAAACCTGTTACAGATTTTTATTAAAATAGATACAAGTTTTCTCCTATGAAAACCTAAAAAATAAACCATTAATAAAATCTAAATAAAATAATTGCAGTGGTCTTTATTATTATTATTATTATTATTATTATTATTATTATTATTATTATTATTATTATTTTAATTATTTTAAAGCAGAGATTCTGTTTTGCTTCTAGACCCACATTTTATTTTAATTATTTTATAATTTTTTATCTCATTTTATTAAGTCACAACTCAATACTACACCAACGTTGTTTATCATATTGACGTACATAACAAATTTATATATTAGTATAATACTGTAATTTAGTACATTAATTTTGCATATTCATATTATGAATACTAATTATAATTACTAACTAATAATAATAATAATCATTTACTAACTGAGACAACAGGAAACTTGCATATTGAGTTGTCAAGGTTGTACCTCGTAAGTATTTATGTGCAATGGATGTGCAATGAGTTTATTAAATGCAATACACGTGCTTAATAAAGTGCAGAATGAAATGTTGATATGACATCGATATGAAAATGGGCCACTATGTAAATGCACACACATGATCCTGAGTAAGTTCCATTTTCCTAACTTAACAAATATAACAAACACTGAGCCAAATATTATATATAACACAATTACAAAGTGTATACTCGATATTTTTATGCACAGCTATTAAATGCATGAACACGATGAGATTTAACTACAGTACAGTGAACAAGAACAGAGCTGAAAATAAACGCCTGTGCAAATCAATGGAAACCTTGAGCATGTGCTTTCATTGTGTCTCAAAATCAGAATGGTAGAATGGTGCAATGGATATATCTGTTGATTTATCGGAGCGCATAATAGTCATAATGGTTAATGTTGCTCTCTGCTGCTTTATGTCCTCGGATATATCTTGTATTTTCCTACATACGATCATTGGAGATCAGGATTTTTTAAACTGATTTGTATCAGATTTGTTCCTAGCAGCTCTCTGGTAATGTAAAGAACAAGATTCTCTGTGACTGTGTGGACGGTTTTGTATCATATAATGCAAAGGGCAGGTCTGTATGGTCCACAAATGCTTAATGTCCTTTAAGAGTCATTTAAACCTGAGTATTATGTGGATACCGGTTCCTGATCTGATACTCGTGTTTTCCTAGATGTTGCAGAGTGCACACTTCAAATATGTTCAGGTTATTAGGATCAATCCACTGCACATAGTTGACCTTTAAATAGCTCTGAAATGCATTAGGAAAAATAAGCTGCCTGCATCCAAGCTGTTCCTTGATGTTTTTTTTTTCCTTTGTAACAAAATAACAACATAAACAAACTATTTTATATGGCTCTTATTGCAATTGCTACATAGAGCAGCACTGATTTTGATTTGGATTGAAACAAAAATACGAAAGGATTTCTTTATAAGTAAATCTTATCTTAATGTACAGGGGTTAGACAATAAAACTGAAACACCTGTCATTTTAGTGTGGGAGGTTTCATGGCTAAA
>JAOUQY010158247.1:0-10029 GCA_028566355.1 Doras micropoeus | reverse complement strand
TTGTGAACAACTGAGCCTTTTGGGGATGCTCCCTTTATACCCAATCATGACACTTACCTGTTTCCAATTAACCTGTTTACCTTTGGAATGTTCCAAACAGGTGTTTTTTGAGCATTCCTCAACTTTCCCAGTCTTTTGTTGCCCCTCAAATTGTTGCAGGCATCAAATTCAAAATAAGTGAATATTTGCAAAAAAACAATAAAGTTTATCCATTTGAACATTAAATATCTTGTCTTTGTGTTTTTATGTTATGTTTTATGTTTTACACAACATCCCAACTTCATTGGAATTGGGGTTGAAAAAAAAGAAGAAAAAAAAAAAAAAGATGCTGACTCAGGATGTCCACCCCTTATGGACATATGCATAATTGTTTGAAAGACTTAAGCTTGCATAATTGATGTGCAACACACACATTATCTAAGAGCTAATGTGTACTTTTTCAACTTTAAATAGGTTTTTTTAATTTATTATTTATTTACAAAAAGAGATATTGTTTACATTTTATGTCTTATTTCTCACAAGCACATGATTTCACAATTTTGTTTTAGATAAAACTACATGCTAGAATGCTAGTATTTTTATAAGTTTTTGTGGGTACATGCTTTGGCCTAATTTTATCCAATGACTTACAACAAAAATATTAATTATTCCTACAATTTTAATTATATTTTAGACGGAAATCATGTGCATAACAGGGTGGACACAGCTGTAACAAGGTGGACATAACAGGGTGGACAAATAACCAATAATAAATGTTGTTCTTAAAGTTGCTTTAAAAATGTACACTATATTGCCAAAAGTATTCACTCATCCATTAGCTTCTACAACGATGACTTCTACAAACATTTGTGACAGAATAGCTTGATCTCAGGAGCTCAGTGAATTCTTGCATGGTACCGTGATAGGATGCCACCTGTGCAACAAGTCCAGTCATGAAATTACCTCACTACTAAATATTCCACAGTCAACTATCAGTGGTATTATAACAAAGTGGAATCAATTGGGAAAGGCAGCAACAATGGCAGGCCACGTAAAATGACAGAGTGGGGTCTGCGGATGCTGAGGTGCATAGTGCACCAACTTTCTGCAGAGTCAATCACTACAGACCTCAAAACTTCATGTGGCCTTCAGATTAGCTCAAGAACAGTGTGTACAGAGCTTCATGGAATGGGTTTCCATGGCCAAGCAGCTGCATCCAAGCCTTACACCACCAAGCGCAAAGCATCGGATGCAGTGGTGTAAAGCACACCACCACTGGACTCTAGAGCAGATATGTTCTCTGTAGTGACAAATCACACTTCTCCATCTGGCAATCTGATGGACGAGTCTGAGTTTGGCAGTTGCCAGGAGAACGGTACTTGTCTGACTGCATTGTGCCAAGTGTAAAGTTTGGTGGAGGGGGGTTATGGTGTGGGGGTGTTTTTCAGAAGTTGGGCTCAGCTCTTTAGTTCCAGTGAAAGGAACTCTTAATGCGTCAGCATACCAAGAGATTTTGGACAATTTCATGCTCCCAACTTTGTGGGAACAGTTTGGGGATGGCCCCTTCTTCTTCCAACATGACTGCACACCAGTGCACAAAGCAAGGTCCATAAAGGCATGGATGAGTGAGTTTAGTGAGGGAGAACTTGACTGGTTGAGTCCTGACCTCAACCCAATAGAACACCTCTGGGATGAATTTAGAGTGGAGACTGCAAGCCAGGCCTTCTCATCCAACATCAGTGTCTTACCTCACAAATGCGCTTATGGAAGAATGGTCAAATATTCCCATAAACATTTCGAAAGCTTGTGGAAAGCCTTTCCAGAAGAATTGAAGCTGTTATAGCTGCAAAGGGTGGGCCAACATCATATTAAACCCTATGGATTGGGAATGGGATGTCACTCAAGTGCATATGCTTGTGAAGGCAGACGAGCGAATACTTTTGGCAATATAGTGCATTTAGTGTATATAGTGTATATAGTGTATTTTTTCTTATCACATATAATTTACCAGTGAGATGGACTTATGAGAGCTCATACAGCATTGCATGTATAATCCATTGTGTTTTTAAATTTCATCATGTAAAAAAGCAAGCATTAACCATATCTTATATAAATAAAAATGTTAAAACAGTTAAATAACAACAGCCATTAAAGCAATTACAAGGTTTAAAAAAACAGTAAAAGATAACAAAAATGTAAGTTCAACACCATATGACCATAAAACAGTGGCTAAAAGCAGATTTCAAGACTTTAAAACTTTTAAACAGTATTTAACATTGGGCAAAAGGTTAAAAAAGCAATTATAACAACCTTCAAAATTAAAAACTTCAGAAAAACATGAGCAATCTGTAAGGTGGTGCTTGTGCTGGGAGGACTCCAACTAACAGCAAGCTTATCAAGGGCAACAGAGGACACCTGCTCATCACCCTATTTAAACGTTTTTTTGAGCAGTGCCTCTTGTCACACCTTTTAACTCGGTATTGCAGCACTATGGCATGAGGTATCAGGTCTAGACTGGTAACGTGGAATCCACGTCATCCCCACACCAATCCATACTTAGCACAATCCATACTTAATATCAAGATTTCAGTCATTAATCTAAAAATACACTATAATGTCCACCCTGTTATGTGCATGTCCACCCTGTGAGGTCTTTGGTGGTAACAAGGCAGACTTTCTGACATAAAGTTAGCCATTAGCCAGTGTGTGAGCAAAAACAATCTAGGATAAAAGTGAAATCAGACAAAGAATTGTATACTTTTGAATATGATAATTTTGAAATCATTAAATTGTACTGCTTTTTCTCATATTTCTTCTAACAGGGTGGACATGTTATGGTTGACTATATCAGGCTGATGGTCTAAAATGAGTAAAAATAGAAATTAAAATGAGCAGTTACCTACTGACCTTCCACAATTGTTTTTTCCCCCAAAAAGATGATGTAAGTTCCAGGAAACAGTGTCAGTACACAAAACAGCTCTGCATTTAAAAAGAAAGTAGTTAGATATAACAGGTATAACAATGATTATAATCTGTGATAAAATGAAACTCACTGAGGAAAAAAATATATTATTTAGAGTGGACTTAAGCAAAACCTTGCATTATATATTAAATATTAAAAGACTGAAATATTTTTATGATTATATCTCGTTTTTCCATAACACCAGAATGCACTACACCAGGGACATGGAAAAACCTCTAGTGTCTGATGAATAAAAACAGTGTAAAATGTGTAAAAAATTGTTTTTGGAGTAGGCTGCATTATGTTTAACATTTATAAAGTGTAATTTATTTCAGCAAGACTTAGAAATTTAGGAAATTTTAGAAATATTGTTTAACATTTTACATAATAAATACAGTGATTAACATTGGGGATGCAAAAGGCATCGATTTGTAGGAATGACCCACCTACCTAAACATTGTTTCAGACCCTTCACCACCAGTGGTATTCCTTAATGCCAGTGGCCTTTTTCAGCAGGATAACACTGCAAAGATTGTTCAGGAATGGATTGAAAAGGGTTCAGAGTGATGAATTGGCTTCCAGAGTCCCCCAATCCGATCAAATTGATCCATGGAGACCCAAACTTGGAACTTACAAGATTTAAAGTTCCTGTTGCTAAAATCTTGGTTTCTGATACCACAGCACACCTTCAGAGGTCTTGTGGAGTCCATGCCTTTATTGGTCAGAGCTGTTGGTCAGGCACAAGGGGGACCTACACAATATTAGGCAGGTGGTTTTAATGTTATGGCTGATCAGTGTATGAGAGTGTATACACAACACGCAGTGTATTTGACAGTGAACCCTCAAAACAGAAAGTGACAGTATATCATGCAAATCAATCAATCATCAGTATATCAAGTTTTTTTTTATTTCCTAAAACCATTTTGAAATTTTAGTAAATTATTTTTGTTCTTCTTCTACAAATTTTATCCAGTCCTCACCAAATTTGGCATACAGCATCACAATGTTGCAACCATAACTCTCAAATGAATTTGATGGCAAAATTGCCCAAAAGGAAGTGAGGGCATATCTCAGCAACCTTGTGATATATTTTGACCTAAGATGATGGAACATTGAAGCACCTTATCTCTGAGAGGTTTTGTCTAATTTCAACTGTAGGTGTAAATTTGTAAATTTGCTTGCAACATTTTAAACTCAAGTCAAGATTCCTGTTTCACTTCTGGGTGTTCTTGATTTAATAAATTCATGATTTCTCAAACAGAAATTCACAGGTCACCAGCCCATCACAGGGCAGAGACACAGATGGACCCATTCACGTCTAGGGGTAATTTAGTACCTCCTGTTCCCCTGACCTTATGTCTTTGGATTGTCACACAGATACAAGGAAAACATGCTCTACAAAGGCCCTGGCCAGGACAGGCTTGGGAATAAAACCTTCTTGTGAGGTGGCAGTACTACTCACTGTGGAGAATAATGCAAATGAATTTAATGGGGAAGCTGCCAAACAGGAACAGCTCAGCCAGAGTGAGCATTGGGTTCTTGGTCACCTCTCTTACCAAGGGTCTTTGCCCCAGATTACTTAGTTTGGTGGGGTGGCCAGCTCTAGTAAGAGTCCCGGTTGTTCCAAACTTCTTCCATTCAAGAATTAAGAATTATACAGATCTGTGCCTCCACACAGTCCTGTCTCTGAGCTCTACAGGAAGTTCTTTCCTCCTCATTGCTTGTTTTTTTCTCTGATATGCATTGTCACCTGTGACATTATATAGACAGGGGTGTGTCTTTCCAAATCATCACCAATCAACTGAATTTACCACAGGTGAACTCCAATCAAAGTGTGGAAACATCTCAAAGATGATCAAGAGAAGTGGGAGGCCCCCAGAGCTAAATTTCAAGGGTCATAACCAAGGGTCTGAATACTTATGTCCATGCAAAACTTTATTTTTTCCTTTTTAATAAATTTGCAAACATTTCTAAAATTCTGTTGTCACTCTCATTATGGGGTATTAAGTGCAGACTGATGTGGGGGAAAGCACATAGCCAGTGCTAAGGGAAGAATTTATTATTTTTAGAAGAGGTTCTATTGTTTCTGGCAGTAGGGGAAAGTGGGGTCTGATGAGCTTGTGTGTTTGTATGCAGTGATAGGTTTATAATCATTTCAGTCTGTAAAACACACATACATTCTATTTTAGTAGAAAACCATACTCTTTTATATGTTCATTTAATATATTTCATGTAATATTCTATATTTAGTTTTAAAAGTCATGTAAACTTTTATTAGAAAAACATGTAATCTTTAATATTTTAGTAGAAAAATTCATGTAATGTTTTATTAGGAAAAAACATGTATCCTTGTACAGTATATTTCCTTTTTTGAGTCATGTAATCATTTATATTTAGTTCAAAAAGTACAAAAATATATTTAATATATTCCTTTTTGAGTCACATATTCTTTTATATTTATGTAGAAACAGTCATGTAGTCTTTTATTAGCAAAAACAATGGAACATTTTACATATATTACCTTCTGAGTCATGCAATCTTTATTTAGTTTAAAATATCATGTAATGTTTTAGTGGAGCTGTGCATATGTTTTTTTTTTACCTTCATATAACACTTTGTCTGTATGTGATTAGATACTTTCAATTTCTGTTTTCTGTTTGAATTAATCAGTACTTATCAGTACTTATTTAAATTAATCAGTACTACAGCCATAACACTTTCAAGTCTCTCTCATTTCTTCTCTCATCATGACTCAGGCATAGCTGGAACAGTTGCCTTTGAGGAAATACTATTACAATGTATGAAACCTGTCATGTTGTAATATGTAATAAAAACTTTCAAAATCTTTTGAGACAACATAGAATAAGACATTTTACCACAGCTAGCAAGTTGAAGGCATCAGTCATGGAGAGGTTTAATTAAAGTCTTAAAACTTGATTGTTAGATATTTTACAGCTTTCTGGTAACTTTCCCAGACCCAAGTTTAAAGTAAATGATGTGGTTCGAATTTCAAAAGAATGAGGAACCTTTATGAAAGGCTATGAACAAGACTTTCATAGACTAATATTTCTTTGTGTATAAAATTATTAAATGAGAGTTGCCCATGTATAAACTGAGGGACCTCAATAACAAATCCATAGAATCCATAGTGTTTTTTTAGAAAGAGGAAATAGAGTATATCTTATTGAAAAAATACTGGCTAGGAAAAAAACATAATCTAAATTCAATCCATTGAAAAGGCTGGGATAAAAGATTTGATTCATGGATTGATGAAACCAGGTGATTTTATATGACAGGAGTCTGACTTCAGAGAGAGAAGACAAGGCACACACGAATGCATCCAAGTCTTTGCCAATATAGACCATTGTGCATACGATGGAAGAGAAGGAAATTCTTCAGGGGATCTTGAGAAGCTGCAAGATTGGCCAGCTTACTGAGAGGTAACATAAAGACTGTGAATGAATTAGTCAGTGTTGGGACATTGGTAGAGCATGGCCTAAGTCAAGAGTAGGATTTCTACTGGGCACAAGCTAAAGCTGAAGAGCCACATGCCAAGAACAAGCCCCAAAAAACCTCATAACCAGTATGTGACAATACATCCATAGCAGAACGTCCAACCTACCTCAGTCTCCTTGCCACATCTCATAAAATCCAGGTGTATGCAGGCCATGATAAACAAAAGAAGTACCCGTTCCCTGATCCAAGAATCATTGGAAAAGTTTAAAGGGTTCTTTTTACAAGCCAGGCCAAGGACAAAGATTTATGATGGCAACTGGACAAATTGATTCAAAGAGCCCTTGGAACCAAAATATGGGAGGGTACGCTTAAGGGGTCTTATACTCTACCACTGCAGATTTTGTCTGATGCTGACCTTTAACTTCCCCTAAACCTAGGCTTAGATTTCTTGCAGAATAGAAAAAGGAGGTCAAACTTGCTGCAATATTTACATGACAACCTGATAGGAGGCCACCTGGGAAGATTAAAAACCCTTTCAAAGTTGCTTAACATAGCACACTATATGAAGAGATGTGTGCAGACTCTGCAAAAAGTTCTTGACTCGCCAGAAATACAAACCAAAAGTTACCAAGCTCCATGGTCCATTACAATCTACCCTGTCTGCCTATATCTGGAACCAGGATATATGCTTAGCATGGATATTGCAGGCCCATTTCCAAAAAGTCCATGACAGAATGCATATTTACTAGTAGTGGTGGACTATTGTAACAAATGGATAGTGCCATTCTCTCTTAGGGCAGCCAAAGCACCTTCAATTTCCCATGATGGGGAACGCCAGAATATTTGGTATCAAACAGCACAATTCACCTACCATATACTGCACAAAATTTGCAAACAGTGAGGCATAGGTAATATGTTTCGAGAACTATTTCAAGTGGCGGTTAACTTGGCCAAACCACACCTAAAGACACCTGCACAAAATATCGCAATATATGTAGTTTTGCTGTGAATCAAAAAATTATGCAAATGTTGTGGCTAAAATGGTGTAATGTGTAGTTGTCCGAATACTTTTGTCCATACAGTGAGAATACATTAGAATGAGATAACTGTACCCTTTACAAAATAAAGAAAAAGGCACTTTTTCAACAAAGCCAGTATTGTAGTTTAGCTTTAAACTAACCAAACAGTGCCCCTTGAAATGGACATAAGATGGCAAGTTTTTCGTGGAACATGTACAGAAGTAAGCTTAACCACTGCTCCAGCGTACATTTGAGTTGATACAGACTTGTCAATGGCACAAATTATCAGGCTCATAATGCATGGAATAACATGACAACTGCACAATGACAAAGAACAAGGCCAATGAGCAAACTAGACAAGTTAGACATAATTATTTGTTTCAATTTACCAAATCAGGAATCAAACCATCCAGTGATACTAGTGTCTACTAGTAGTGTCTTGAGTTTTTAGCCAATTCAACACACAATGACTTGAGACGAGAAAGAACTTGAGTGACAGAACCATTATGAGCTGTCTTATTTGTAATGAAAGTACGAGCATCATCAAGCATATCAAAAAGCTCCACCCTTTTCTGCAAGAAGCATATCAGGAGCAACATGATTCTGCCATGTCATCAAAGAAGAGGTTTATAGTTGCTCAGCTACAGCTGACAGGGCATCATAAGTGTAATTGATGAAACGCTACAAAAAAGAGACCAAATACCTTATGCCGTAGCGTTACGTGCCAGGAAAATGGTCAAAAGGTGTGACGAGAACGTTCAAGCTGTAGTAGCAGAACTCCTCGTGGTAATAGATGAACACACAGGTCACTTCATTCAAAGTTGATTCGGGACTTTGCAGCGTCAGGTCAGAGTAACTGTAACAAGTCCACTGTTAAGGACAAGGAGCAGTCTCTGTCTACATGTACAGATGATGTGGTGGCACTGCAGGTTAGGCAAGGCCTTCAATGATCCACACAAAGTTACTCGCTATGGAAGGGGTCCAGGCATCTTTTACCCGGCGCAGCTTCGAATTACTCATGATGGCAGGCACCATGACTTTACTTCTCCCAAATTTGTTCGGGAGCAATTTGTTGACACATTAACCAAGTGATATTTTTTCTATCCTTTTTATGAGACTGATAGTTGCGCTGTATATTTAAAATTTTATCTTTTATTGTTGGTGAGCTACATCATGACCAGTGCGGTGAACGTTATTTTTCCATGGCTGTCTATTCACTGATAGACTATAAACCTTCCTACTCAGATGACTTTGAATTCCTGTTTTCGTGGGTTTTATGAGCTGGAAGCCCAAATTAATAAAACAAAACAAATAAATAAAAACAAATAAATACTTGAAATCGTTTAAATTGTGGGCCCTGAATCTATAATCTATGAAAGTTTAACTTTTTGAATGGAATTATGGAAATTAATAAACTTTTCCATGATATTCTAATTTTTTGGAATGGATCTGTATGTGTGTGTGTGTTTTTAACTGTTTTACTTAGGAGGGTTCTTTTTTTCCATTTCATTTTTTCATACTCTTAGTGGTTGCCTTTTAATGTTTGATATTGTTTTTCAATGTTGTGTTTCTATGTACTTTTGTTTGTGTGTGGATGTAAAGTGATATGCACCTGTGTTATACATGGGTGTATGTTTATATATGTGTACACATTCATACATTTCAGAATCCTCCACTCTGTGGGTTCCACTATTCAGACCATGCTGTGTTATCGGGGGTGTTCTGTCTGTGGTTTGGCTCATGTTCAAGCAATTGCAGTTGTCCTCATGTTCGTGTGTTTAGAGGACGTTGTGGGAGAATGGGTGGGGTTTTTTTTTTTTTTTGGTTTTGAACACTAGTGTTCTTCTTAAGTATTATTATTATATATTTTTTATTATACCGGGTAGTTTTGTCCGGATTTCAACTGCCGCAATTTTCGATGTATCGAACCCGTTCCAACACTAAAATGTCCGACACGGTCGGGATCAGTGCACATGAATAAAGCTAAGTTTTCACACACACACACACACACACACACACACACACACACACACACACCCAACAATCAGTCTGAGCAAAAGTTTTGGCACCTTCTACCCCAACCTATGTACTTACACACACACACACAATCATGAGTCTGAGCAAAAGATTGTGTGTGTGTATATGTGTTCCTTCCGCCCCAAACTATGTGCTTACATACACACACTCACACACACACATACATCTAAATGACCTGTTAGAACTAACGTAATGGCACCCCCTAATTATATGTTAAGATAATAAACAAACAATCATGAGTCTGAGCAAATGTATTGGCACCTCCCACCCCAAACTATGTGCTTACACACACACACACACAGTAATGCTAATAGTGCTGATGTTACTGCTTCGTTGCAATCACACTTGCATTTTCTTCAGGAAATGCACCTCTGTAGTTATTATTGTTGTTATTATTTTTATTAAATGACTGATCCCAATTTAGGGTGACACGGTGGCTCGGTGGGTAGCACCGTCGCCTCACAGCAAGAAGGTCCCGGGCTCAATCCCCGGGTGGGGCGGTCTGGGTCCTTTCTGTGTGGAGTCTGCATGTCCTCCGTGTCCGCGTGGGTTTACTCCGGGTACTCCGGTTTCCTC
>JAOUQY010158210.1:0-10037 GCA_028566355.1 Doras micropoeus | reverse complement strand
GTCATCTCTCACCCTGGGCAACTCCAGAGTAGTGGAGGGTCCAGCCCTTCTCAAGGAGTTGGGTTCCAGAGCCCAAGGTGTTTGTGGAGGTGAGCCTGACTATCTCTAGCTGGTACCTCTCCACCTCCCGCACAAGCTCAGGCTCCTTCCCCCCCCAGTGAGGAGACGTTCCACGCCTGGTCACCAGGCGCTCACTCCCGAGCCTGGCTCCAGGGTGGGGCCCCGGCTGCACTATACCGGGCGGCATTGCGGGACCTTTTTTCAGTTCTTTCATTGGGGCTTCTGAACTGCTCTTAGTCGGGCCCATCACCTTGGACCTGTTTGCCTTGGGAGACCCTAACAGGGGGATGATACTCCCCGGCAACATAGCTCCTCAGATCATTCTGGCACTCAAACCCCTCCACCACGATAAGGTGGCAGTTCAAGGAGGGGACTTAAAATTATATTTAACTGTAAATTAATTGTATTTTGTAAATATAAAAAACAATAGAATGTGATGCCTGCAACACACTCAACAAAGCTGGGAGAGAGGCAAGATAAGGCTGAAAAGGTTATTAAAATGAAGTATGAAAGTATGAAAGTGCAGTATTGGCCTACTGTGCTTGCACACTGAGGAATTTATCCTCCTCATTTAACCCATCTATGTAGTGAAACACATATATGCACACACACTAGTGAAGGTAACACTGTTTTGGAAGGTTTCACAATTAGCAGTTTGACTGGTAACAGGTGAGGTCATCAAGACTGAGTAGGAGCATCCACCAAAGGCTTAGTCTTTGCGAGCCACCACTTTGTGCCAAACTTCATGAGAGAATTGTAATTCAGTTCAAAAACTTTGTTACTAAGTGTAAGATTGAATTTAGGAATTTAGGCAGCTACAGCTCATAATCATGCAAAGATAGAAAGAAGTCAAAGTAAATCTCACTGCGTGAAGGCCAAGGGCGGAAACCGCTCCCCTCAAACGGTAATGTTTGAGAAACTGTCATGCTACCATGTTGGACATGCCTACCATGAGAAAAATGGATGCTGCATTCTACATGCCAAAGATGAAAATGGGATTAGTACAATAAGAATATCTGAAATATATATAATGAAATACATTAGAGTGTATAATAGAGAAAAATATGAGGTTTAACCTAATAGTCTTTTCATAGCCTGTGCACAGTGCATTATGCAGGCTTATGATAATAACAGTCTCACATTGTTTAATCGATCTTTATTGAGTTTGACAGAAATAGTTGTTCTGTATGCTTAAAATGTTTTTGTGACAACCACTGAATTTAGTCCTGTTGTAAGAGTCAAACTGAGGCAGAAACAGCCTCTCAGTAAGCTGCTTGCCATTTGATATACTATATATACAGTATATAGGGTAAATTGATTTTACTATACATAATATTTATTTAATCCAATAAATTGTATTATAATATTACTGTTTAAGGTTTGATTTTCCAGTTTTTATATATTATCAGTGCTTATTTCTTTGCTGTGCAGGACTCTACGAAAAATGTGAACATAGCATAGTCTCATTAATATTTCTATGCTTAGTAATAACTAAAACAAAAGAAAACAAATTAAATAACTTTGGAAAACACAGTCATATTCAAGAAACAATTATTTTTATTCACAATTATTCAGGACTGCTGACAAAAGCTCCCCCTAAAGGTACATGTCTGCAAATAACTTAACTTTAATAACTTTACATTACTATATTTATTTTTGGCTATTTAGAAAATATATTTTAAAGCAGTGGGATTTGTTTACAATAAAGTTACAAAATATAATGATATATAATGACATATACTGTGTATGTAAATATAATCACAAGACAAATAGCATTCTACAAATATCATTCTACAAATATCAGAAACAACTTGAACAATTGCAGTTTGAATTGAAAACTACACAGTAAAATCCAGTAAAATCACAGTATGTTGAATTAGCATTCAGAGTGTTGGTTTAACACCAAACAGTGTTTATATAACTCAATGTATACCTGATTGTACTCTTAATAGACATCTGAGCTAGTATCAGAATATATTTGTTGATGGTGACCTTAAAGACTAAAGTCGCTCTGGATAAGGGCATCTGCTAAATGCCTAAATGTAAATGTAAATGTAAATGAATGGTGTGTGAATTCAACTCCCTGGGTGCTAATTCAACACCATGTATAAATTAATGACACATATTATGGTTATGTTATATACTGTAAGTTACATTATAGTTTCAGAAACTGATGAATTTTACTCACAGCAGTTTCTAGCATGTACACAGGAAAAAAAATTTTTGTGAGCATTTTTTTCAGAGTCAAAAATGTTTTCTTTAAAAAGAGTTGTTTGTGCTCTGGTGAAGTAAATTGTGGCAGAGTATATTTCCAGTTTCTCTAAACAGATTAAAAAGTAGCAGAGACAGTTTCTTGTAGCTCTGAACTAAATAAAATAGCATGAACATAGATTTTAAGAAACATTAACAGAGTTACATATCATGGAAAAGAGTAAAATATTAAATTTAAATTGACATTAATTGACTCTGGAAAAGCAGTTCTATCAAAAGAGTAACTTTTGTTTTATTCAATTTGAGTAAATTATACTTTAACAAATTTCCTGTGAAGAATGGTGCAAAAAAAAAACTAGCATCTAGTGCAGCTAGTGTTGTGTGGAACTGCTTTGTTGATTCGAGAGATCGTCAGACTGGTTTACGATGATTACTGCAGTAATTAAAAAAAAACACTCTTTACACCTGTGGTGTGCAGAAAAGCATCAAAGAACCCACATTGAACTGGGTCAAATGGGCTACAAAAGCAGAAGACCACATGGGGATTCTGAGGTTACAGGCTTATTGAAATTGGAGAGAGGAAGAACATTAAACATAAAACATTTTAACAATCGAAAAGGCATACTGAAAATGCCTCAGTCACTTTACTAAGACACTTTGTGCACTTTATGCATCTGTATATAAATGCACATCACAATAAGATTTGAAAGCAAGGCACATGTTATCAGTGCTGTTTTTGCTTAATAGTTGAGACTAGCTTATGGTGAATTCATTAGCATTCTTTTAAGCTGCCTCCACTTGTCCTGCAGTGCTTCTTTAAAGCTATCTGTCATGAGGAAGTAAAACACAGGGTTGATGACACTGTGAGCATATGCAATTGGACGTGTCACTAAGTAAACCGCATTGATGTAGTCGACGATACATTGTGACAAATTTAGTTCAGGAATCCGAGATGCGAGACGTGCAATCCTCATTATATGTATGGGTGTGTAGAGTACCAAAAACATGATCGTTGCAACCCTCACAATTCTTACTGGCCTTTGGAAGGATGTCCCACGCATCTCCTCTCTTTTCTTGAGTACAGAAACCAACCTTTGTGATGACAGAAACAAAGCCAGCAGTGGCATCACATATCCAGTTATGGTAAGCACTGTGGTGTAGATCAGAATAACTCTAGGCACTCCCAAGCTCCCAAAATCACGACACACTGTCCAGCCATTTTGCTCCAAGTCCTGGATAATGAACATCATCAGGGGAACGATTTGAATGGTCACCCAGATCCAGTTCAGCATGGTGATGCACAATGCGGCCTTGAGAGTCAACAGGATGTGCTCTCGCTGTGGGTGGCACAACAACAAGTACCGATCCACACTTACCCACATCATGAAAAGTATGCTGGAGTACATGTTCACATTGAGAATGTAGCGATTAACCACGCATAATGAAGAATTGAATTTCTTCAAGTTGTAAATGTAGTTGTAGGACAGCTCAGGTAAAGTGCACAGGAAGATGAGGTCAGACATAGATAGGTTAAACAGGTACACATTTGTTGACTTCCAAGCAGGGAGGCAAAAGATATAGCCTAGGACCACCACTAGGTTTCCAATGAAGCCAAAGGAAAATTCCAGAGCATACATCGGTGAGAGGTAAACTCTTTCTAATAGTGGAGTGATGGCACTGGTACAGTTGTCCTACAGCCATAAGATTTTTGTACATATAATTACTGTACATAAATGACTCTATTTTCATGTCTATTTCAATGGAAGCACAATTTGAATTTAAAGTTGGCTTTTTTTAATTCAATATGTTCATCCTCTTGCTATTTTAGAGGCCGTAAATTAATATGGTGAACTAATGTGTATTTTATTATCTAACGCAATCTGCATTTTAATATAAATAGGCTACACAGTTATTATAATTGTAAAAAGAAGAAACAGCACAAGCTCAGATATTAAAGAAAACAAAGGAGCTGATTAGTAATTTTAGTAATATATTCACTGAAAACCCAACCCCTATTTACATTTGTGTCATGTTAACACCTGCGCCAGTGCTCACGAAAATATGACCTTGTTTTTGTATGTGCGCCACAGCCATGAAAATAGAGCCCAAATTCTCTGTGGTATGAAGGTGTACACAGATTATACCTATGCAATAGCTAATTTCACACAGGGGATTTCTCATCACAGTAATGAGATGTACTTAAAGAATTCAACATTTATTTGCCTAAAGCCTATTGGCCCTTAGACTATTATGTTTCTTAATGAAGAAAATGTTTAAAAGACCAGGTTTATTACTACTAAACAATTAGTACATTTACTTCCTGGTCATATTATTTTATAAACTGTACAGAATATAAATGATTTGAATACTTATATAAATGTGATTTTTTTTCTTTTTATATAAAATAAATTTGTCACACCTATATCACACATAAATACTTAAAGAACTAAATAAACTGGTTACACTTCATTTTCAAGTACTTAGTACTTAATCTGATATAAAACATAATTTGCCTATACCTACTGTACAAGAAAATTGAGAAACCTTAATAGTTCTATAGTTGTCCCTCTTGCTGAACCCTTAAAAGTTCTATGTCAAACCCTACAACAGAATATTTCCCTATCAGAAAGGGCTTTTTTGTGGTAGATAAGAGCCCTTAATTATCCAATAAAACAAAAGGACACTTCAAGAAACTTTCAAAAGGGTAAGTATTTAAAAGTCTTTCGTAACCAAGTAATCATGATGGTAGATTTATATAGAATCAAACTAATGCATTAGGTAATAAACAAAACATTTATGCATAATTTAAATCAGTCTTCAATTTGTAAGTATAAATTAACTTTAAACTCTTAACTCTTAATGTTTGTGATTAACCACATGCTGTTTTTCTTTCTAAATATTAGACCATTTGATGGAAAACAATTTATGACAATATAATAATCTTATCAGTAACCTTATGATGATGATAATGAGTAGTGGTACTAATTAATACATATATTAATACACATTATCCGGTACACATTTACTTTGTCAAAATATGTACATGTTTGAAGCATTCTTACCATCGTGTTGTTTGGTCTGTTGGATTTTGGAGTGTGAAGTCAGCTTTTCAAGGCTCCTTATTCCAAAAATCACAGCACCGCCCATTTGTAACGCATCATCATTAAGTATAAAGTGTACACTGTATTTATTTGGTATTTTTCTAACTAGAGATCTGATGCAATGACACACTGATGCAATCTGATGCAATGATCACTTTTGCTTTTCATCTTTTTTTCTCTGCCTCCGTCTTTCAATCCTGTTAATTTGCTTATTGTAATTTCTGTGACATTTGTAGATGTGAAGGGCTCATATGTTTTGTTAACTCAACATTGTTGAATCAGTTTGATGGAGCTTTTGCAAGTGCCTTGTACAGTAAGGTTTGATTCCAGCTGGTATGTTCTTGCTTGGTCAGGGTGGTAATACAGTGCAAAAAAATTATGTAAACTGAAAATGAATTCAGTTTCCAAATGTTACAAAGAACCTTGATAGTAGTCTATAGCAGTTTAATTGTTAACACTTCAACTCAATGCTTTTTTACTATTTTAAACAAAAGTGGCACAATACTAAAACCAACATTATTAAACCATAAAACTGTTTTGTGTGCATTGCTTAATTGCGATGAAAAATAATCAGGTTTAAGAATCACAGGACCAGCATCACCTGATGGATCATTTATATGGTGCCTTTAGGGCACCAGACCTCAGTGCCATTTTTCAACTCCTAGAGAGTGCCTCTAAAATAGCCTCTAAAAAAACAAATGTTTACTATTTTTACTATAATGACAATTTCTGTTATCTGCAATGCAGGGTTTATTGAACTATTAATAATTTGAAGCAAAGATATCTACAATTTAGCATTTGAATGTTCATAATTATCTTTCAATATATCAATACTGGATTTTTAATAGACAGAATGCATTTAGAAGATACGATAAGGTGTATAATTCCATTATGACTGGTCATATAGCAGCATAGGCTCACGCTGAATTCCTGTCCCTTATCCACAATTCAGTTTTACTATTAATAATATATGCTTCTTCCCACAGGGCTGCCATTACCTCCCCAGATAAATGGTGCACTAGTTATGATGCTCATGTAGCCATTGTAAGTTCTTTCAATGGTGGACATGATTTAGCATGGGTACTCACCAGAGTGCAGATTAACCAGCATTAAAATTGTCTGGGACAAAGTAGACCTTTTTGGATTCAGACCATTTAGGCGTCCAAAACCCTGTCACCAGTGTAAGTCTTCATGCCTGCCAACTTCTCATCCTTCCAACACACTGATTACAATAACCTGCTAGCTTACTATCTAATATTTCTAATACATTCATTGTTCAATTATGGAAAGTCGCCTAGGCCGTGAAGCAGCAAAGCATCCCCACACTATCATACTATGCTCTCTCTCTCTCTCCCACACACACACACACACTGCCTTGCACTGTGCATGTAATTAGAAAATCCTTTTAAATATACTATATACTCCACTCTTATCAAGTAAATGTAGACAGACCTGAAAAATCTTTGAACATTTTGTGTAATAATTATGAAAGCAAAGGCTGGCACCACATGGCTCACCTATAAAAGAGTTGCAGGTGGTAAGTTTTGGCACCATGTAGCTATATTCTTATATCCATATTGTGCCATACATGTGCATATTGGAGTTGGTGTTCACTGCACTGCTCCCAATGTGCTTTGTGCCTCCATCTGCAAGCTGCTTACAACAGAATGTGGCCCCTTCCAACTATATTGTCAAAAAGGGCAACTGTGTAAACAGGACCTTATTGGTAACTTATGAGTATGGTCATCAGAGTCATATCTGAATCCATTATTATTCATTCATTCATTCAGTCATTCATTCTCTTGGCCGCTTTTTCCTTTTCAGGGTCACGGGAGAGCTGGTGCCTAGCCGGCGGCATAGGGCACAAGGCAGGAACAACCCTAGACAGGGCGCCAATCCATCGTAGGGCATCATAAGGTCTAACCCCTGTACCTGTTTTGTTCTACTGTGTAAGGTGAATGGTTTAGAGATCCATAAGTTAGGGGGGACTTCTCTGATCTCTCATGCTGAATGGTCTCTTGTTGAATGTCAGGATCTCCTAGCTCATTAGCTATCATAAACATTACTAGAGTTTGAATTGAACAATGGAGAATGAAGAAGTTGTAGCTCTACTGTATTTGGGTTGCTATATTTTTTTTAACACCAGTTTAATGAGCAACAGAGACGCCACCCATGTGAGATGAGTGGGGAGCATTGAACACCCAGGAACACCTCTGTTTGTGTAAGTAGTCATCCGCACTTTTCTCACCAGGCTTTGGAGGCTCCAGCTTTAATTCCTTGGAGGCACCAGTGAAATTGGTTCCACAGTCTGACCTCAACTGTTTAGTGGGGCCTCTGATCACAAAAAAATCTACGAAGAGCATTAATAAAACTGGACGAGCTCAGAGTTTCAATCACTTCAATATGAATGGCCCTTATAGACATGCAAGTGAACAAGACTGCCCATCTTTTACTGTAAGCTTGACCACCTTTAGTGCTGCATATTCTAACATCCCATGTTCCAAATATATCAAGGCCAACAAAGGAAAATGGGGGATCACTCTGTAAGTGTTTGGCAGGCAAGTCTGCCAAAATTTGCTGTTCTGTTCTGCCTCAAAGCTTTCTGAAGGTGACACATTTGTGGATTACACTGCTGATGGATCTCTTAGCACCAACTATCCATAAGCCACTTGCTCTCACAGCTCCCTCAGTGAAGTGTCTTCCTTGGTGCTGGACGGCTTCATGGTGATGTCGAATAAACAATGTAGCAATGTGATGCTTTCCTGGTATCAGAAGAGGGTTGGCCTCATAACCTGGCAAGTTGGACTCTGCAAGTCATCCTCCTACACACCTTACAAAGGTGCCAACCACTGCAACCACTACCACTTTTGGACTTGAAACTGTGAGATATTTGATGGAGGTAGGCCACTGCTTTGATGAGGGAAATCCATTTTGAAAAACGTTCAAAGCGTGATGAACCTAAGGCACTTAGAGCAGTTGTGGTCACAAGAACAGTCACGTTCTGTCGAATTTCAACATCTAACTATGGATCGACAAGTTCAAATGGGCCCTTTTCTAAGGAGATGCTCTCATGGTTGAGAAGAAATGCTGGGCCGTACAACTATGAAGTACTAGCTAATTTCTCTGCTGCTACAGACCGAGAGCCATGATCAGCGGGATTGTGCTCTGTTGGGACATATCTCCCCTGATCCGGTAGGGAAGACAGCTTGATTCTCTGTACACGACTGTTCACATATACATTAAATCTTCTGTTTTGATTGTTGATGTATCCTAACACCTCTTTACTGTCAGTGTAAAGCATTGTCCTGTTAATCTTTATTTTCAGTTCTTCTATGAGAACCTCTGACATCTCCACAGCAAGCACTGCAGCGCAAAGCTCTAATCGGGGAATGGTGAGCTCTGGTACAGGAGCCAGTTTGGCCTTAGCCATGACGAACCCAACTTCATGTGTGACCTTCAGATAGACTATTGCTGCGATGGCTTTCACCGAAGCATCTGAGAACACACAAAGTTTGATGAAGGTGGCTTGTGAGATGGAGAATGTGACATAGGTACACGAAATGTGTAGATTTGTGAGACTCTGTAGTAAATTGTGTCCAGTCATGTAGTGATGTCAGACTCTGTAGTGAATCTTCTCCAGTCATCATACATGTCTTGGGGTAAAGGGCTGTCTCACTCAAGGTTGCTGCTGGAGAGCCCTCTCAGAAGAAGTCTGCCTTTGATGGTTACAGACACAAGCAAGACAAGAGGATTGAACAACGTTTTTACTGTTGAGAGTATGCCACGGCAAGTGAAGGGTTTCTGCTGCTGTGGAACATGGAATGTAAAGGTGTCCGATATGGGATTCCAACTCACCCCTAAGCTGTGTTGTTAAATCGAGATCTTTGATATCTTTGGCCCTATCCTCAGGAGAGATTCACTGGTTTCACTACTTCCATTTTGTTGGCAGCAATTTGTGGAGGCACAGATTTGAGAGGGCAAGCATTTTTTGTGCTCTCAGTAGGACATCAATAGTCTCAGTTTCGGTCGACATAGAAGTCTTCCTCCAAGTTTCAGGCATCAGTCCCATATTCACTTTCTGCCTCCCTTGCTACCATTCTCAGCCCACAGCCCAGAACCTCATTCAATAGTCTACTACGTACTTCGTGAGGTCTTTGTCTTCGTACCACAGGAAGCGAAGGTAATCTCTGTGATCTACCTGGACTACAAAGCAGTAGAACATTTGTTTAATGTCAGCTGTGATGTCGACCGGTTCTTTCCTGAAGTGAAGCAGCACGCCCAAAAGTGTATTGTTCATGTCCAGGCCAGAAAGCAATAAGTTGTTGAGGGACACTCCATCAAACTGTGTGCTCGAATCAAACACCACATGTATTTTTCCTGGTATACACCAAATATTGGGAGATACCAGTTCTCTTTGTTTTTTCTGTGAAGTGGTGCAAGTTCTGCATGTTGCTGTTGAACATTTTCTGCATGAATTCAATTGTGATTCATTCCTGGTTTCTTGTCAAGCGCACATCGCAGGGACATAAGCCGCTTGTAGGCGTGGGACTGGTTGTTGAGGAGTTTGCGTCTGGGGATTCGAAATAGGCCCTTCCTTGAACTGCCACCTTATCGTGGTGGAAGGGTTTGAGTGCCCAAATGATCCGAGGAGCTATGTTGCCGGGG
>JAOUQY010158043.1:0-10057 GCA_028566355.1 Doras micropoeus | reverse complement strand
GCCAATCTTGCTCTCTGAGCTCCCGGCTATGGGCAGCTATAGCATCACCCTGATTCGAACTCGCGATCTCCGGATGATAGGGCGAACGTGTTGTCGTTGCGCCACTCGGGAGCCTAGCATGACATTTCTGAGCTGGGTAGCAGTTGTGGCTACAGTTGTGTTGATGCAAGGCAGTTGTTGTCATACATGTAGTCATGTAGTATCTTACACAGCTCAAGAATGGACATGGTGGAAAAAAAATCTACAAATCTTACACATGTAATATTTTTTTTTACATACATACACATTCTGAAGACACACTTGCAAATCTCAGTATACATTTATTTTACACAACTCTCCACTCACATTTGTAAATTGTTCTTCTGCACTCATGGCCCATAATATAGTCTGTAAACAGATTACCAACTTATCCAAGTGCCACCCTTGAAATATTTTGATTATTATTATTTCTCTTTTTTTTGTAATTTCTACAGTATTCCAGTCACTGTTAGAACTCTTTCCTGATCATTTTGTTTGCACCTTCTTTGTTGTTGCTGAAAAGTTATGGCAACATGGCAGAACTGGTGCCTACAGACCCACAGGCTGCAGTACTAGCAATGCCAAAGTAATTTTCTGGTGGCTCAGATTCACAGAAAATGATGTGTTGATTGATCAGGTATGTATTTATCTGATATGGACAGAGAGAGGTTGTCAGGTCTGTGCTAATTCAGCACCAGGCTCTATTTCCCATAATCTCTCACAGACTACTAACACTGAGGCTGCGGACTGATTCTCCCCTCTACCATGGTCAAGTTCACCTAACCTCTCTGATTGCACACACACCTGGGGCTCATTATTCAGTGTTTACCTACCCGCTGATTCCAAGCTATTGTTCTATTGATGTTTTGATTTGTGTATTTGACCCTTGCCTTGCTCCTCTTCACATTTTTGGATTTGCCTAGTTTATTGATAGCCTGACCTTTTCCTCTTTCCTGACCACAATTTTAGCCTTCTGTTTTGAATATGATAGAGAATCTTGTCAGCTAGTATCACCATCAACACACCATGCTTGATGCCAACCTGCTTTCTTATACCATGTCACCTTTCAGCAGCAGCTCATGTCAGGGAAGACACCCAGGACATGGGCTACAACCGTCACATTCCTTGTGTCAAGCCACTCATGACCCAGAGACAACGTCAAAAGGGTCTTACTTGGGCCAAGGAGAAAATGGACTGGACTGTTGCTCAGTGGTCCAAAGTGGTCCTGTTTTATTAAGATAAATTTTGCATTTCATTTGGAAATCAAGGTCCCAGAGTCTGGAGGAAGAGTGGAGAGGTACACAATCCAAGCTGCTTGAGGTCTAGTGTGAAGTTTCCACAATCAGTGATGGTTTGGGGAGCCATGTCATGTGTTGGTGTTGGTCCACTGTGTTATATCAAGTCCAAAGTCAGCGCAGCTGTCTACCAGGACATTTTAGAGCACTTCATGCTTCCCTCTGCTGACAAGCTTTATGGAGATGCAGATTTAATTTTTTAGCAGGACTTGGCACCTGCCCACAGTGCCAAAAGTACCAATACCTGGTTGAATAACCACAGTATCACTGTTCTTGATTGGCCAGCAAACTTACCTGACCTAAACTCCATAGAGAATCTATGGAGAATTGTCAAGAGGAAGATGAGAGACACAAGACCCAACAATGCAGACAAGCTGAAGGCCGCTATCAAAGCAATCTCGGCTTCCATAACACCTCAACAGTGCCACATGCTGATTGCCTCCATGCCATGCAGCATTGATGCAGTAATTAATGCGAAAGGAGCCCTGACCAAGTATTGAGTGCATATACTATACATACTTTTCAGTAGGCAAACATTTATGTATTAAAAATATATATTTTTTAATTGGTCTTGTATAATATTCTATTTTTCTGGGTTTTCATTGGCTATAGGTCATAATCATCAACATTAAAAGAAATAAATGCTTGAAATAGATCACTCTGTGTGTAATGAATCTATATAATATATGACTTTCACTTTTTGAATTGAATTACTGAAATAAATTAACTTTTTGATGATATTCTAATTTATTGAGATGCACCTATAGGCTTTGTAGGTCTGTAATCACAGACCTACCTGAGTCCTATGTAAACATAATGATCCTCACAGTCATACTAGTTCTCCAAATCTTTTATGCCCCATTCACCTAACAAGCCTGCCCACAGCCTTTAAAACTGGTAGACTCCTGTTCTAATGTATTCCCTTGCTATGGCATGCTTGAGGACAAGTGACAGGACCCTAATTCACTGTGTATTTCTGGACGAATTTCATGGAAACATGAGCATGTCCATCAATCTCACTTCTGCATACAACCCACAGGCAAACATGCAAGTTGAATGTTCCAATCAGCAAATATGGCAGTTCCTCTGGACATATTGTGCTGAAAACAAGGAGAACTTGGCTCAGTTATGGCACTTTTCTTTTTTTGAAAGCACACAGAGACACATACATAAAATCGCTGCCATTAATTAGCCACAGATGAGAATCATCATGCTTCACCTGCCAGTTCAACCTGGTTCTCTCTGTTGACAGCAGCTTGATCATGCATCCGCAGCCACACACACTGTAAAAGGCTGCTTGTAACTGGCACATACCTCCACCATCAGTCTTGACCAGGGAACCATTCCGTCTGCAGCCGACTTGCTCCAAGTGAGATGGATAATCTGCGACCACCATCTTAATACCTGGCATGCTTACCACTGCAAACTTGAATGGCTGAAGTGCCAAATACCAGTCAGTGATCTGCGCATTGGCATATTTCATGTGGTGGTGTCATTGGACCAGGGTGTGATCCAAACAGAGGGTGCCCCAGTAGGAACCTAAGCCAAGGGTGCCCCAGTAGGAAGTACCAGAGGTGTATTATGATTCTTTCACTAAAAGTTTGTGAGCTTGTGAGTGTGAATGTACAGCATGGGCCTCTCCTTCCCCTTCACCACCTGGGACAAAATGTGCCCCAGCCCTCTGCCCCATGTGTCTGTCTGCAAAACAAAATGGAGAAAAAAATCAGAAAATTTAGGCACAAACTTAAAGATCTGAAAAATTAGGCACAAACTGCCTATAATAGCCAACCACCCCCTTTTTGGTTTTGGGCAGGGTGCAGTCACTGCTGTCTAATCAGTTTGGGGATATACCTGCCCATTACCCAAGTGACAACCCAGATGTTATACTTCCACTCAGTTGCACACTTATTTGGGTTAGCTGTGATCCCTGCCTATCTCAAGGATCTCAGGACAGACCTCAGATGTTGTAAATGCTGCTACCATTCATTACTACAAATGATGATGCCATCTAAGCATGCGGCAGTATTATGCAGGAGGAGGATTCATTGAACATGAGTCATTGAAATGTCATGGGAACACTGAAAAAGTTTGCTTATCTCTTCCCTGAATATTTGGAAGTCTTAAAAATTGCACTCAAATTTCGCACACTCTGTTGAATCTGTTTATACTAGTATATACACTCTGTTTATAATAGTATTATTGTCAAACTGTTAAGTATTATTGTCAGAGATCCTGCCTAGGGTGCCAGAATGGCCAGACACACCTGTGTATGTGTGTGTGTGTGTGTGTGTGTGTGTGTGTGCTATACCCATAGTTGAACATAATTATATTATTGCTTCTTTAAAACTGAACTTCAAGAACATTATTCAAGCATTATAGCAGGATAGCAGGATGATTGACCATTGATCATTATAAAAAACCTCCAACCTATGGGTGTGTGCTAAGGTTTTCAAATCCTATGTCTGCATCTATCATTAATTAGAAACAGACTATTATTACCACATTTTGAACATAATTACTACTTAATACAGAACTTCTGACCTGTCAGTAATGATAATTATGATTGATGTCCTGTCAAAACAAATAACAAATTTCACTGCTAATGAAAATCCATCTCTGTTTCTCTCTGATGATGTGACTGTATTAAGAGTGTGTGGCCCTTGTCTCAGGCCTATGGAGAACAGCCCCTCGGTGCCAGCCTTTTTAAAGGTAAACAAGACCCAGGAAATATCTCAGCCCTCACAGAATGTTGGGTGCACTGACCAGAGGACAGATAAAAACCAACAGCACAGATCCCATCAACAGCAACAAAAGGGAGCTCGCTCAGATGCAGGGGGCAGTGAAAACAAAGGAAGCAATCTATCTCTCACTTTTCCTGAAGAAGACCCAGAAAGGATGAAGCATAGTAAGGTTACCCTACTCTGTGGCATGCAGTCTTTGGTTATGCATTAAAATTCTAATTACTATTTAGATATTTAAAGCTTTATGTACACAAAAAAATGAGAAAAGAAGGACTAGTTGAGTATCGCTAGTGGAAACCATCATTGTCATTTGAGGTCATAAGCCACTTTGTGGATATTATTGGCAGCAGCTTGTTCCCTCTCGAATAGAAAATGTACAGATAACATACACTATATTGCCAAAAGTATTCGCTTGCCTACCTTCCCATTCATATGAAGTTGAGTGACATCCCATTCTTAATCCATAGGGTTTAATATGATGTTCGCCCATCTTTTGCAGATATAACAGCTTCAACTCTTCTGGGAAGGCTTTCCACAAGGTTTTGGAGTGTGTTTATGGGAATTTTTGAGCATTCTTCCAGAACCGCATTTGTGATGTTGGATCAAATTATGTTGGATGAGAAGGCCTGGTCCGCAGTCTCCACTCTAATTCATCCCAAAGGTCTTCTATTGGGTTGAGGTCTGGACTCTTTGCAGGCCAGTCAAGTTCTTCCATACCAAACTCACTCATCCATATCTTTATGGACCTTGCTTTGTGCACTGGTGTGCAGTCATGTTGGAACAGGAAGGGGCCATCCCCAAAGTTGGGAGAATTGTCCAAAATCTCTTGGTATGCTTAAGTATTAAGAGTTCCTTTCACTGGAACTAAGTGGCTGAGCCCAAACTCCTGAAAAACAATGCCACACCATAATCCCCCTCCACCAAACTTTACACTTGGCACAGTGCAGTCAGACAAGTACGTTCTCCTGGCAACCACCAAACCCAGACTCATCCATCAGATTGCCAGATGGAGAAGCGTGATTCGTCACTCCAGAAAACACGTCTCCACTATTCTAGAGTCCAGTGGAGACATTCCTTACAGCACTGCATCCAGCGCATTGCATTGCGCTTGGTGATGTAAGGCTTGTATGCCGCTGCTTGGCCATGGAAACCAATTCCATGAAGCTCTCTATGCATTGTTCTTGAGCCAATCTGAAGGCCACGTGAAGTTTGGAGGTCTGTAGAGACTGACTCTGCAGAAAGTTGCCGACCTCTGCGCACTATGCACCTCAGTATCCACTGACCCCACTCTGTCATTTTATGTGGCCTACCACTTTGTGGCTGAGTTGCTGTCATTCCCAATCGCTTCTGCTTTATTATATTACCACTGACAGTTGTAAGAGCTCCCCATTCTTTCACAAATGTTTGTAGAAGCAGTCTGCATGCCTAGGTGCTTGATTTTATACAACTGTGGCCATGGAAGTGATTGCAAAGCCTGAATTCAATTATTTGGATGGGTGAGTGAATACTTTTGGCAATATAGTGTATATATTTTGGTGCTGTGACCATGTTAGTTATAGATATTGTTTGGGTACACACTGTGTGTGAAAAGTTTTCTGCTCAGTGTCTCAGTGCAGGATCAGTTATGTAGTTGACCCCGGCATTCAGAACTGCTATATAACATAAAATGAAACACACATATATACACATTCACACTTATGGCACTTACTCACACAGTGGAAAAAGTGGTTCTGTAATCTTTCTAGCTGTAGTAGCTGAATAGTAGAGTTGAGTACACAACCTCCGTTAGGCAGTTAGTAATAAAAATGGAAGTGTAATATGGCTTCATCAGTTGGATAAACTTTAACAGCTTAATTTAATTATTTAACTCCTCCCATGTATGAAGCCATGTATGTGAATCTGACCTATTTCTGTTTTCTATTCACCACTGAGCTAGGGAGGAAACAGAAAACTCCAAAGAAATTCACGGGGGACCAGCCTTCCATCTCTGGAACATTTGGACTGAAAGGTTGTACACAAAGAATGCATTTTAATTATCTCTCTCTCTGTGTCTGTCTGTCTCTCTCTCTCCCTCTTTCTCATATTATGCTTGGTTTTGCTTCAAGTTGCTTAATTGTATAGGTAGGAGTATCCATGGCACTTGGTTATAATCTGCTTTTTGGTGTATTCCTTGTAATTCACCCTCCCTGCACTAATAGCACCCTTAGAGATTTAATTTCTTTTTTAAACCGGTGCATGTTATTCTCACAACTTTCTGCTGTCAGACAAAAAAAGGACACAACTTCTTTCACATAAATATCTACACCGATGAGCCACAGTACAAAGTTTATTGTAAAATATTTTGTTGTATACCATATCAATTAGTTATATATCTGTAAGGACCCAGTCTTGGACACAGACTTTAGGAAGCAATCGCGGTTTATTTACAGAACTTAGGAGACGGCACAGAGTGGGCAGAAAACCAAAACAATAAACAAAACACAATCACCACACAAACTGAAGGAGCAAGTCCACGTTGAAAGAAAGCTCCACCACTCTGGCCCAGACTCAGCACAAAACAAGATGTGACGTTAGAAGGCAAACCGAGAAGCAAAAGATGAACTTGAACAGACACTTGAGACAAAACGTGAACGTGGCAAAAACAGTTTCACTAGGCAGTCAGAAACATTGACCCGCAGGGAAGCTCAGCCAGAAGGCTCTACAAATAGGGAGGAGAAGCCAATAGGAAGCTCTCCTCCCAATTAGAGCCAGGTGTACACAATCTGGCTGAACCTCCGGGAACCCTCCTTTTTCCACTGGGCCTGCCGGGCCTGCGAGGAGCTGGTTTGTTGGGGAAACGCTGGTGGAAATCGCTCTTTAGCAGGGGGTCCAGAATGTCCCTCACCATGACCCAGCTGTTCTCCTCTGTGCTATACCCTTCCCAAGCCATGAGGTATTCAATCCGTCCTCTTCGGCGCCTGGAGTTGAGTATCTTGCGGACCGCGTAGGTGGCCTCACCTTCAACCTCCACTGGTCCTAGTGCGCGGAGGCCCTCCCCCGTGTCAGAAAGGGGCCCATCCTTGACAGGCTTTAGCTGGCTGACATGGAACACAGGGTGGATATGACAGTGACGGGGAAGTTGCAGTCGATAAGTAACTTTGTTGATCTGCCTGAGGATAGGGCAGGGACCCCAATAATGGGGAGCCAGCTTCTTCTTACCGAGCGTCGGAGGGAGGGTCTTGGTGGCTACCCATACCTTGTCACCGGGGCGGTAACGTGGCGTCTCCCTCCGACGTCGGTCGTCCTGATGCTTCATCTGGTGAATTGCTTTAACCAGATTCTGGTTCGTGAGGGCCCAGACTTGCTCGCACTTCCTGAACCAGGCATCGATGGCGGGAGCGTTGGTGACAGATGCATCCCAAGGCTACAGTGGAGGTTGGAAGCCTAGGACACACTGAAAGGGGGTATGGTTAGTAGCGGAGTGTTTCAGTGAATTCTGGGCGTATTCTGCCAAGGGCAAGTACCTTACCCAGTCCTGAGGGCGCTGGTGGCAAAACATTCTCAGGAATTTTAACAGTTCTTGGTTTACCCTTTCAGCTTGTCCATTGGCCTGGGGATGGTATCCGGAGGTGAGGCTCACCGTGACCCCGTTCATGAAGTTGTCATGAAGTTGGTCCAAACCCTGGAGGTGAACTGGGGTCCACGGTCGCTGACGATGTCCTCTGGGATTCCGAAGTACTGGAAGACGCAGTCGAACAGGACCTCCGTGGTGTCTAGAGCTGTGGGGAAACTAGGCAGGGCTATGAACCGCACCGACTTCGAGAACTGGTCTACCAACAATAGGATGACTGTGTTACCTTGTGCATGCGGCAGATCGGTCACGAAGTCGATGGCGAAGTCGGTCTTCGGGACTTCCCAATTTTCTACCAACGTGACCTTGCCTGGATCCATGGCGACCCCCTCTAGTCCTATGGGGTAGCCCAAAAATTCCACCCTTCCTGGTGGAACTGGCACTTCTCTCCTTTAACAAATAGTTGGTGCTCTAGTAATCGCTGGAGCACCTTGGTTACGTGGCACACGTGGGACTTGAGGTCCAGAGAGAAGACCAAGATGTCGTCAATATAGGCCACCACATAGCGCCCCAGCATTTCCCGCAGCACCTCAAGTGCTGGAACATGCTCAGGGCTGCAGCTAGTCCGTATGGCATGACTAGATACTCAAAGTGACCAGAGGTGGTGCTGAAGGCCGTCTTCCATTCGTCGCCCTTCTGGATCCTCACCAGATTGTAGGCGCTTCTCAGATCCAGCTTGGTGAACACCTTGGCCTCACGTAGTTGCTCGAGGGTGGAGGACACGAGTGGCAAGGGATAGGGGTAGCACACGGTCACTTTGTTTTGGCCCCTGTAGTCTATGCAGGGCCGCAGGCCTCCGCCTTTCTTCTTCAATAAAAAGAATCCAGCCGAGGCAGGGGAGCTGGAATAGCGGATATAGCCTGCGGTGAGAGCCTCGCCGATGTACTCCTCCATCGCCCTTCTCTCAGGCAGGGACAAGGCATAGATCTTCTGGCGAGGAGGGGTACATCCCGGAAGCAGATCTATCTTGCAGTTGTACTCCCGGTGTGGTGGCAGTCCCTTTTACGGCTGAACACTTCCCTTTGATGGGCGTAGCACTCGGGAATATCGACTGCATGCTCAGTGGGCGGGCTCTCAATGGTGGTTGACCGAAGGGGCTTGGAGTGCATTCCCAAACAGTGCTCAAAGCAGTAGCTAGACCAGGCCTGGATCTCACGCTGGCTCCAGGAGATCAGTGGGTCATGACGGCTCATCCATGGCAGGCCCAGGACGATCGGGTAGTTTGGGGAGCTGGTGACCAGTAGCTCGATGGTCTCTTGGTCCAGAATTCCAACTGTTAGCTGAAGACGCGATGTGCTGTGGGTGACGCAGCCGCTGCCGATGGGTCCTCTGTCAATCACCTTCAGCCAAAGTTGGTGCTGCAGCTTAATGGCTGGGATACCGAGCTTAGTCAGCATAGTCTGGTTGATAAAGCTCCCCGTGGCTCCCGAATCTATGAGGGCTGGCAGAAAGAAAGTTTCTTTTGAGTAGCTTATCTGGACTAAGAGCCGGTTCGTTCCACCCGCTGGCGGCGGCCACGGTCCTAAACTCCAGCGCATACTCCGCTACACAGCAGTCCCCCTGCAACATAGTTAGAAGTGCCTCGCTGGTCTCCCGGCCCTCGGCAGGGTGATTAAACACGCTCTTAAACTGTGCAACGAAACTTTGATTGGAGCGAAATTGCCGATTCACAGTGCTTTCCCGAGCTGCACGCGCCTCCAGCTCCTGGATCCTGGCATGAGCTTCCTGGAGCTGCTGCACGCCATGAACGAGCTCCTTCTGCAGTCGGTGTACGTCCGCTGCTTCCATACTTTCAGCGGGTCAATCTGTAAGGACCCAGTCTCGGACACAGACTTTAGGAAGCAATCGCGGTTTATTTACAGAACTTAGGAGACGGCACAGAGTGGGGAGAAAACCAAAACAATAAACAAAACACAATCACCACACAAACTGAAGGAGCAAGTCCGTGTTGAAAGAAAGCTCCACCACTCTGGCCCAAAGTCTGTGAGCACAAAACAAGACGTGGCATTAGAAGGCAAACCGAGAAGCAAAAGATGAACTTGAACAGACACTTGAGACAAAACGTGAACTTGGCAAAAACAGTTTGACTAGACAGTCAGAAACATTGACCCGCAGGGAAGCTCAGCCAGAAGGCTCTACAAATATGGAGGAGAAGCCAATGGGAAGCTCTCCTCCCAATTAGAGCCAGGTGTACACAATCTGGCTCTAATATGGTGGTACTAGGGCGGCCCCTGGTGGCCACTGAAGTAACAATATCAAGCTACTATTTTACTATATAATGTCATGAACTTATAGAAATGCCTTTGTCAGTAAGAGATTCTTCATTAAGGAGAACATTGTTCACATATAAGTGTACAGTGTATCACAAAAGTGAGTACACCCCTCAAATTTCT
>JAOUQY010157950.1:0-10071 GCA_028566355.1 Doras micropoeus | reverse complement strand
TGGTCCAATTTAGCCATGAAACCTGCCACACTAAAATGACAGGTGTTTCAGTTTCATTGTCTAACCCCTGTATGTATATAGTTGTTAGGAATCGGTCGCTTCTGTCTGTTTCAAAAAGCTGACCAATCCTGCTTTAGAGTGAGTTTAGAACTAAATAAACAAATAAATACATTTATAAATATATAAATAGACCAAATAATGGTGTTGTATGAAAATGTAGAAATAAATTCAAGCCATTTATTTTCATATGCCCTTTTAATGACAAAAAAGTATTTATTAATTATTTATTTATATATTAGACTGTTTATTTGTGCATTTATTTATTTCTACTCAAGTCATTTCTCATCCTCCATACCCTGAACACCGAGCTACTGCATGCACAGAATGAGATGATTGGAGAAAAGAGGCCATGGGCTTCAGATGAATACGGTACTCCTGCAGGCTGTTTGGTCTTCTCTGCCTTCCTCAAATATGTAAACACACACAGACAAGCGAGGTGGGAACAAAGCGGGAGAGACCTCGGGCAGTTTTAATGGTGCTCTCCTGTGTGACTCCCTCCTGTGACTGCCTGTATGGTCTGCTACACCTCTTAGACCACACACACACACGTGCGCACACACACACACACACACACACAGGAAGAAATTGTCTCATGTTCCATGTACACCTAGCTGTCAGGTAAAACATCTCCCAATGCTGATGCAGTAGATGAAGCGATTTGTATTCATTTATGCTATAATAAAAGCTCCATTATGGAAAATGTTCACTGTTTGACAGCTGTCTAGTCTGCCTTTGACAGAACCCAGACAGCTTCATTAATCTGTCTCCGCTACACAGACGGTCGCCGATTCGACAAGATGAATCTCACATTTAACTCGTCCTGCTTGGTAAGTCGTCCATAGATGGCCAGTCAGGAATTCAGACAGAAAGCCAACTGTGGCTCTTGCCACTATTTCCCCTCAGATCTGGAGCCTGGTAGAGTCATTGCAGATTGCAGATTGAAAAGCAACTGGATAAGGTGTAGACGTATGAACTAAATCTCATTCTTGGCGACCGAGCTCGTTTAAATGGAAATGAGCTACTTCTGTCATTTTTTTTTTCCATGAATCCTGCTTATAAGTATGTGATCTTGTACTAAGGCTTGGACGACTGCTAGTCAACCAGAGATTCAAAACGGTAGTCAATTAGTCGTAGTTTCCGTAGTTAAGAACTACCAAGCGCACTTCTGTTATTGTTAATGCCCATTGCAGAGGCTAAATTACATTTCCAGACTCATTGCTTTTTAGTTTACACTGAAAGTAAATAAACCATTTCCTTCCATTTGTGACACTATTTACTACTCGCGTACCAATTTTAGTACCAATAAAATGCTCTCACGGACGAGTAGATCCTGAAACGGCGAGAGTGTAGTATAGCGTAAAGATGGATGCAGGATGCGATGTCTACGGCAACATCTGGAACGTTTTTCTGCCATTTTCGAGTCGGCTGACCTTTAAGCTGGCACATGCTGCTACAAGCTAGCCCGAACGGGATCGGATAGCGATGCCCACCCGCGGCTCTGAAAGCACTCTTCGGTACTGCAGCGGTCACAGTGGAATTCAATATTCCACACTGATTTTACATGAACTGTATTCAGCAAAATTAAGTGAGAGGCATTGCTTGGGAAGCAGGTTGGAGGGGTAGGCCTCTCTCTCACACTTGTGTACATCATGTAAAGGGATAATGGTGTTAAAATAATATTTTAAAAAAAGACACAGTTTTAAGCTGTGTAATTGCCCCCTTAGCTACTAAATTAACCAGTTAACCAAACTTAATTAATTATTGGGTTTTATTTCACTACACACACCCAAGCATGGTTACTGCCAAGACCTGTTGGATCTAAACATCACTGAAATAGAACCTGTCTGCAATGTGACGCAGGATAGACGGTCTCAAAAAGCAGCACATGAAGCCACGTTCGAATGAGATATGAATACAGGTGCTAAAAAACTCAGTCTGGAAAGGACTACTAAGGTTCTGGGACTCCAGAGAACCACAGGGAGAGCCGTTATCTACAAATGGAGAAAACCTGGACTGGTGGGGAAGCTTTCCAGGAGTGGCAATCCTACCACAAGTTCGAAAGAGTGCATCAACAGCTCATCCAGGAGGGCACAAAAGCACCCAGGGGAACGTCTAAAGATCTGCAGCCCGACTTTCCTCGGTTACAGTCAGTGTACACGATTCCACAATAAGAAAGACACGGGGCAAAAATGGCATCATTGTGAGAGTTAAAAGAACAAAAAGGCTCCTCTGACATCTGCCAAAAAACATCTAGATGTTCCCCAAGACTTTTTGCATAATATTCTGTGGACTGATGAGTCAAAGGTGGAACTTTTTATTTGGAAGACATGACATCTGGTGTAAAGCCAACACTACATTCCATCATAAGAACACCATACCTACTGTCAAACATGGTGGAGGAAGTGTGACGTGGAAAGAATCGTTTCACGCTATAGCCGTGCAGCACTGCCTCACATAACACTGGAATTCAGTGCTGGGGCCTCAACAAACATCAGCATGAGGACTGTGCAACGTTCCCTCTAAGAACGTTGCAACACATGATGCCACGTTCGAATGAGATATGAATACAGGTGCTAAAATGAAACTCAATGAAATCTGCCAGTCTGGAAAGGACTACTAAGGTTCTGGGACTCCAGAGAACCACAGGGAGCGCCATTATCTACAAATGGAGAAAACCTGGACTGGTGGGGAACCTTTCCAAGAGTGGCCATCCTACCACAAGTTCAAAAGAGTACATCAACAGCTCATCCAGCTCATCCAACGTTCCCTCCAAGATCCCGTGGGGGACCTACCAAGTATTCACTGGTATACCAGTTTCTCTGGTATGTCAGTGTACATAGTATTATGGCTGTGATGGCATCTCTGGGAAGCCAGTTTGAGGAAGATTCCCTGCGGGGGGAGAACTCAGTACGTTGACCCCTGTGTAATAGTCCCTAATAGTCAGTCAGTCAGCATCCTGAAACAGAGCCAGGCTTAACATTTCTAACCCCCTGGAGGTTTAAACTCTGCTGTTAGAAGTGAATTTTAGATGCAGGGTACATGGCTAGGCATCATAAACTCAGTGGGAGTTCTGTAGTTCCTGAGCTCAGCGTGAGATCCTGAAGCGTTACCTTTTGAATAAAAAGAGGTTTTTGTTGTTATTATAGGGATTTATTATTATTTGTGGGTATTAGTGCAGCATCTCCATTCTACTGGCACAAACATTTTACTGTTCAGCACATCACCTTTATACTGCCATTGAATTATGGTTCACCGCACTTTTGACTCCATTCCTGGATTTATCATCTTAATCACACATGCTTGACATTTACATTTAGTAAAGAATCAAAACTTGCTAACACCTGCAGACTTTCATAAAGAGCAACCAATTTGCTCAGACTTGTGGAGCTTTAAATCCTCCCTGCTGCTCGGCTTACGAGACGCTTCACGCTACAACATTTCGGCCCAGTTCGCCGTAGCACAAAGACACCGAACAGCCGACCAAGGAATCCCAAACATCCTGAATGCAACCAGATGTGCAGCCTTAGAGGCCTGTTTGCGCTCCACCTACTCTCATCCTCCTCCTCCAGCTCCTCCTCTTCCATATGTCCTCTAATGTGGTCTCGCTCTTTATTCTCTGGGTAATCCGCAGCTTTCCAGGCTTGTGGTATTAAGCGTTGCTTCTTGAGTCATAATTTATTTGTTATTCTGTGTATAATTACGTAACTTCATCTGAACTCTACAACCCTGCTCTGTCAGTTGTAAAAGATGTTAGTGGTGTTTGGTGGGGTTGTTCAGGATATAGTTACTTGTATTGCTTGCTGGAATAAGACATTGTGAGAAACGTTCAGTAGCGTCTATTTTCGTCTACTACTGTATATATCGCACGGTTTTGTAACACTAATAGCTTTTGAATCATCTTTTCCCACAGTCTTCAAATCTCCTCCTCCCCTCCCCCTGTTTCTCTTGCACTCCTCCTTCTCTCCTCTCCCTTTCTCCCAGGCCTCATGTCAGGAATGTTTGTGTTGCCCCCTCTGGCTTTTTCCCTGCTCCCTTCCCAACCCCCCCCTCCAGTACAGTTCCTGTGTGTCCTTCTGTTTCCCCTCTTCCTCTCATAACTCCATCTCTGCTTTCTGTCTCTTTCTTCTAATCATCCAAATGTGCTCACTGCTTGTGTTTGATTACTAGAGGTCAGTGGTATTCAGTAGTTCAGCAGCGTGTTTATCAGCATTACATAAAACAGCTATTTACTGAGCACATATGGTTATATTACAACTGGACTTCTGGTGATTGACAGCTGAAAGGTTCGAGTTCCCCATGCTGCAGCTGCACCAGGAATTAGTGTGCGTTGTCCTAATACGAACATCATACTGCACCATATAATTATTTGTGAAGCTTTGCCATATTATAAGCAAAGGGATTCAATAACGATGTATCCTTAGAAACAGTTGACGTGTTATTAAACATTGTAAAACATCAGGTTTTCTTCTGTGAGCGGGGTTGGGTTGGGTTGGAGATGTATAATGATTGGCAGTGGTGTCTCCCTGGCTGAAAGACAAAATGAAACCACAAAAGCCAAGATCAATACATGTTACCAGATGGCTCCCACTCCCAGTATAATCCTGTCTTTCTGAAACTGGTGAGTTTATAGTAGACAAGTTCACCACTGATGCTTTACCTAGCTTACCGAATTCATACGATGCGGAAAATCCTAATTCTCACCCTGCAACTGGGATAAAACATCCAAGTGGGAATTTCAAGTTGACCTGTAGGTCAGTGAATAGACTCCTAAATATCATTTCAAAATTAGAATTAATTTTATTTGATAATGAATTACTAATAATGATATTGTGCTTTATTTATATATATATATATATATACACTAAAGATCAGGATTAGATGTATTGATGCTTAACGTGAATATGAAAACGCTGTTCACGCACTGCTCCAAGAAAATGAAAATCAGTGTTGTTAATTGAAGTTGTGCCTGAGCTTGAGTTGAGCAGTGATCATCTCTCTCTGCTCAGTACATGAGATATGATGAATGTTAGGCTTTATATCTTTTGAGAGATACCTCCTGTGATCTGTGTGCTGGCATACATTCGGGCACTTTGTTCAGCCAGATTCTTTCCTCTCACTGTGTATCATTAATCACAGAAACGCTGAAGGAGCAGAGCCAAGCGCGGTGCTGACGGCTCCTCGCAGAGCCGAGCTTGGCCGCGCGCTCCTTGTTTTCACTCACTGCCGAAGCCGTACACATGACCAGACGCTCGACCTGCTGCTTTGCCAGCATCCTTGATGGACTCTTAAGACTAATGAGCTGCGAGCTGTTGAAAAGGCTAACGCCGTGTTCGTGTGTGCGCTATCCGTATCCGTGTCTGTTATATCTGATTGAAACAAACTAAATATCAAACGATTTTTTTGTCCTGCTAGTGAGATTCTGGTGCCAGTGCCCTGTGGATCTTTCTGACAAGCCAGAAATTTGTGTGTTAGGGCTGGGCGATATGACAAAAGTATAATATCACGATATACGAAGACATTTCTGTGATACAAAATCCATATACAATAAAGTACCAGAAAAACTGGTATACCAGTTAATACTTGGTAGGTTCTCCTACAGGGTCTTGGAGGGAATGCTGCACAGTCCTCACGCTGATGTTTGTTCAGGCCCCAGAATTGATTTGGGATGTTACTTGAGGCAGCGTTGCACGCCTAAACCCTTAAACTGAGTTTGTAGATTTGTTTCTGTAATGCCTACAAAAAAAAAGACGATTCATGTTTTTTTTATATATCAAATATATATCAAATCAACAGTGTCCATTCAGTACCATTTTATTTTGTAATTATTGTGATGGTTTATCACATAGAAGTTTATTGACATTATATTGATACATCACTGTGTGTGTGTGTGTGTGTGTGTGTTTTAACCTTTTCCAATGCACATGGTTGTAGTGGGAGTGACTGACTTTTTTATTTATTTATTTATTTTTTTTGGAAAAGCAGGATATTTTAGATTTATGTCTCAGGGGAATAAAATTATTCAGATATGATAACAACCAGGCCAACCAGACTGAGCAGTAGACAGATAGGCTCCTTGCACAAACTCTTCTCTGTGTCTGTTTAGTGTTGTACCCGCTTTTCTGCCTCATTCACCACACTCACAATAGAGGTATTGTAACCTGGCTGTAAGAGCACCTGAAGATCTTTCTAGCAAGCTGAGAAAGGCTTTAAATTGCACCCTTCGTCATGCAGTCAAAAAATGCGTCCATACGTAATCGGTTCCAGCTTTACCCCCCTTTTCCATTATATCTTCTGGCAAGGCTTGGAGAATCTGCCACAGCTCTTCTGGAGACTTTGATTGTCACACTTACTTCTGTTTCTTGCATGCAAATGTAAGTGTAATATAATGTGTAATTTAATCCTGACATAATAATAATGCAGAAAAAACACTAGCGTGCCCAAGACTTTTGCACAGTACTGTATATGTATTGCGCTCTCCCCAAGACATTGCAGTGAATGGGGTAAGCCTTGAAGAGCAGCGGGAGGCTTGGCTGTCCAGGTGGCGCAGGCTTCGTCAGCGTGATGAATACGACGGTGGCATCTCTCGGCCTGTGCCAGGCCTCCTGGGCTCCAAGCAGGTGCTGCTGGCATTTTCCATCACGTATCCTCCATCTTGTTTTCGAGGTAGGGGGAAAGGGAGACGGATCTGGCAAGCAGCGTAACCACACTTCAGCTCTACTCCAGGCCAAGTACTACAGAGTGTAATGTTTCCTTTCAGACACTTCAGAACGGGCTGCTGACTTTCAAACAGGTCGCATATTTCCATGGTTTTGTCTGCAGCATAGGACGGTTTTAAAAGTAGCAGCCTGTAGAAGCCTGTTTTGATAGTACTTTAATGTCAACAGTCTAGAAATGTATTCGTTTAATCGCCCTCTGTACAGTTTATTTATATTTTCTTGTGTGATCACTTGTGGAATTTGTTAGAAGTAAGAATCTGTTGTGAAAAATACCCAAGCTAAACACAAGTTAAAGATTGTTGGCCAGACATAAATAGTGTGTGTGTGTGTGTGTGTGCGCATGTGTGCGTCTCGACTCCCTTCTTTTCTCATGTTCTGAAGTTCTTTTATGTCTGGAGCAGAAAAGTAGGACGGAGATTAAATGGGCTTGCTTGAACAGCACAGCCAGGCTTGTGCATTCTACAAGGCACTACACCCTTTCATGTTTAATCAGATTGGCTGTAGACTGTGTGTGTGTGTGTGTGTGTGTGTGTGTGTGTGTGTGTGTGTGTGTGTGTGTGCACAAGAGTTTACTTTATTCATCATATGTTCAGCGAGAGCAGAAGTCCACAATGGCTGTGTTTGTCTATTCTGCATGATTGGCCTTTGTGTCACTCCGTCCCAGTCTAAGTGTGAAGGAGACGACTAGAACAAGGTGACTAGGGGTAGAAGCAAATTCATACTTTCTCCTCCTCCTCCTCCTCCTCCTCCTCCTCCTTCCCATTCTTTCTATTCACTGAGGCCAATTATGCTTGAATGTGTGAAGCTGATGATTTGTGTGGCATCTCGGCTTCAGTCCTCATCCTATTTTTGCTCACCTGGTTCTGTCTTTCTGGCTCACAGCTCACTAATTTGTAGGCAGGACTAGGAGTGTGTGTGTGTGTGTTGGTGGGAGATTGCTGTGAGGACCACTGAGGGCTTTTTGGCTTGCAGTATATCCCACCGAGGTGGATCAGTATATCTTACAGAGCCGAAGCACCTGGGTCTAAGCTCAAACTGCTGCATACTTTTGCAGCAGTTTGAGCTCTGTCTCTCTCTGTGTCTCTCTCTGTCTGTCTCTCTCTCACTTACTGTCTCTCTCTCTCTGTCTGTCTGTCTCTCTGTCTGTCTGTCTCTCTCACTCTCACTTACTGTCTCTCTCTCTGTCTGTCTCTCTCACTGTCTCTCTCGCTGTCTCTCTCGCTGTCTCTCTTTCTCTCTGTCGCTCTCTCACTGTCTCTCTCTCTGTTGCACTCTCTCACTGTCTCTCTCTCACTGTCTCTCTCTCTCACTGTCTCTCTCTCTCACTCTCACTGTCTCTCTCTCTGTTGCACTCTCTCACTGTCTCTCTCTCTCCTGCTGTCTCTCTCTCTCTCCTGCTGTCTCTCTCTCTCTCTCTCTCTCTCTCGCTGTCTCTTTCTCTCTCGCTGTCTCTTTCTCTCTCTCGCTGTCTCTCTCTCTGTCTCTTTCTCTCTCTCTCTTGCTGTCTCTGTCTCTTTCTCTCTCTCTTGCTATCTCTGTCTCTTTCTCTCTCTCTCTTGCTATCTCTGTCTCTTTCTCTCTCTCTTGCTATCTCTGTCTCTTTCTCTCTCTCTCTTGCTATCTCTGTCTCTCTCGCTGTCTCTCTCTCTGTCTCACTGTCTCTCTCTCTGTTGCACTTTCTCACTGTCTCTCTCTCTCTCACTGTCTCTCTCTCTCGCTGTCTCTTTCTCTCTCTCGCTGTCTCTCTCTCTCTCTCTCTCTCTCAGTTCAGGTTGGCTTTATTGGCACGACTGTTTCAATAACGATGTTGCCGAAGCTCAAACGTTAAAGATGAACATATTTTCTGAAATTATATCGATGATAAAATTAATGACAGAAATTACAATCAACTAACCGTAATAATAATAAAAGTCAAACATAATAAAATAAATAAAGTAGAATGCTATTCATTAAAGACTATAAAATAACAATGAGGAGCAGTAAATATTTACATGTGTACAGTAGGTGTACAGGGGTGGGCGGGGTTCAGTAGGGTGAAGGTGGAGTATATGTGATGAGTGCGGTGGCATGTTGTCACACAGATGGTGGCGAGAGGCGCTTCCCCCGAGAGTCTCTCCTTCCCCAGGGAAATCTGTAAAGGTTCAGATTGGGTCAGGATTTCCAGATCTGGGTGAACGTTTGATAGGGGTGAAATTTTCTCAAATCATTTTGCATTCTTGTCAGTAAAGGAGGAAGTGCAGCGCGCTCTCTCGTTCTCTCTCTCTCTCTCTCTCTCACTCTCTCGGTGTCTGAGTGTGTCTGTCTGAGTGAGCATCTGATTAATCCCCACCGAACTATAAAGACATGATAAATCTGCTGATATTTCTGGTAAATAAAACCACAGCAGTACTTAGAGGAGAATATTGAGCACATTAAGTGCTTCAGCTGAAGATACCACACAAATGGCTCAGCGGTGAAAGTGAAGCCGTCTCTCCCCCAAAGCGTCTTACGTCTTCCTAGTTAAATATTGACAGGCTGCAAATATTGGTGAATACAACCACGTCTCAGAACACATTAACGTGATCTGGCTTTTGCTTTTATCATTTAACCTTTTTTAAATTGTACCCATAATTAGCTTTATATTATTACCTGTAGCTTTTTTTTACGATTTTCAGGAATGTGAACAAAGACCAATTAGTAGCTGTTCCAACTGGCATGTTTATTATTTCAGCTTTAGCATTTATCTTATTTATATTGAACAAGAAAAGCGAAGAGAAGAGAAGAGAAGAGAAAAGAAGCCTAACAGCTGAACAACAATAAATAAAGCTTACAATAACCCCAGTCTCGGTTGCCTTAGATATCTAGGATCTTATTTTTTGCTGCTTTCTGTGAGAACTGTGCAAAAATACACAAACAAAACATTAACCGTTTCCTTTTTTGTTTTCATTCCTGCATTTTTGGGACAAACTTGAAAGTAGCTTAGCAAACTGCCTATTTATGGAGAACAGTGAAAAAGGGCTGTGGAGGATTTACAATAACCGAATGTTTTTTTTTCCTCAGCCAAGGGACAGTTAGAAAAGTGTGGTGTGAAGTAAAACGCAAGGATAAAGCTCGTTTGCTGTTAACAAGCTGCTCGCGTAGAGCGCGACACGCCCGCTAGAGCGAATTTAATTAGCTCGACATAAGACCAGTACAGCATGACTCATCAAATATTTTTCTGTTCAAATTTACAGGGGTTGGACAATAAAACTGAAACACCTGTCATTTTAGACCACAATAATTTATTAGTATGGTGTAGGGCCTCCTTTTGCGGCCA
>JAOUQY010157931.1:0-10073 GCA_028566355.1 Doras micropoeus | reverse complement strand
AACCTTCACACTCTGCTCTTACTGGTGCAATGTGCAATTAATGAAGATTGGCCACCAGGCTGGTCCACTTTAGCCACAAAACCTCCCACACTAAAATGACAGGTGTTTCAGTTTCATTGTCTAACCCCTGTAGTTTCGCTGGAAGGATATGACCCTGAGGAGAACTTCTGGGTTCCCGCTAACAACATCCTGGACCCCATGTTCTCAAGATTACCATGCCAGACACCCTCACAAGCCAGGCCCAAGCAAGCGTGGAAGACCAAAGAAGAAAGTAAGGGCTCCCGGAGTTAGCCCCAGTCATGTCCATGGCCATCAGAGGGCACCCAAAATGCCCTGGTGGAGGACTACAAGCTAGAACTATGACTCCCACAGGGCCTTCCAAATCGAGCGCACCTGCTGGCAGCCATCTTGATTAGCTCATTAAGCCATGTTGAGGAGTATAAAAGAGACCCATTCAGCACGCCTCAGCGCGGATCAACGTTCATCCACTGCCTTCACATCAGTCCTCTCAACAAAGTTCAGCACTTATTCTCGTTCAAGCTAAGTATTTTCCCACTTTAGTCACTGTTATGCGCACAGCGTGTACGTATGTTTTGTTTTCCTTTCTTCCTATTTTTCCTAATTTTTGTCATCAGATACTGTCTGCATAATGACAAAAGGATCTCCTGCCTCCTCCTGTCTGTTGTTCTATGATGTTTCACCCTGGCATCAGAACTGGTGGAGACCCACAGATAAAAGCGATGCGGGAAAGAGAAAGAGAGAGAGAGGTCGGATGCCACGAGAGGGTTGGAGTGATACTTGCGCTTGTGATGTTGGTTGGTTTGTTCTTGTGTGGGAGTTTTTGTGAACTGGCTGAACATAATTGGGCCGCTGTTGTATAGCCCCATAGTTTTTGTTACCCTGCGGCTTGTACTTACACATGCTGTTGATTCTCACTAAAGTTTTTGTAAATACTTCCTTTTCACACTCTCCTGCTGATTCTATGTTGTGGGCAGCTAGCTTGGTGCCAAAACATTTTCCACACATAGAATACCTCTTTGTATAGACACACTAGGTTAGGGGCGGGTGCCACCATCTGTAATTTATGTTAGGTTAGGGGTTTTTCTGGTTAGGCAGGGAAGGAGCTTTTATTATGTTCTTTACTTTGGCGCCGTCCATCATCCACCATAAGAGAGCAGGTTGAGGCTCTGGCTGTGAGATATTCTGTTTTTGGTCTATCGTAAATAACACCCTCACATTCTATCCTGAGGGGAAGCTTTTTTTTATCATATTGCCACTGTGAAAATTGTGTAATCTGTTTTGTTATGTCTGCATCAGTAAAAAAGTAACACTATACTTTACCAGCAGTGGCTCTGTCACGTTATTGCTTCACCCAGTTGTTACACCCCTAATATCCCCTAGACAAGTATGGGAACGTAACATGTGGGTCCTCATCCAGGATACTTAACCTGATTCATTGGTTGGTTGTTAATTACTTCAAATTAATTATGTGTATTTATATATGAGTAATTAAGGTGTAATTAATAACGTGAAAAGTGTATGTGATTGTGGTTGTGACTCTTTTGAATAGTTCAAACAATAGAGTGATAGTTGTCTATTGCAGAATGGGTGGTCATGTAATCCTTTGTGTTGTGCAATTAAAATGGACACTTTTGACTTACAGGCTTTTTTCGAATCTCCCAGTTGGGAGGCTGTAGAGAGCTGCAGAAAAGACGAGTTATTGGTGATAGCAAGTCACTTCAATCTCTCAGTTTCGAGGGCTATGTTAAAGCGTGATATTCGTAACCTTGTTGTGGAGCACTTGATGGATGTGGGCATATTGAGAGTGCAGCAGGTAGTAGACAGTACCAGCAGGGTGGTTTCCTTGCCCGATGAAGTGGCAGTGCTCAATAGGGGCCTTCACCCGAACCGGTAGTAACGAATGCGGCCCAGAAAGACCCGATGGGCCATTGGCAGTTCCAGGTGTCAGAGAACCTGAGGTAAGAGCTGGTTTACCACCTTATGATCCTGTTTCCCCTGGTTTTGCAGAGTTTTCTCACTCGTCAGAGGAGGGACTCAAAGATTTTCTTTAGCTTGCCTCCAGATTGAGGCAAAAGAAAGGGCTGATGTGTGGTGACAAGACTGAGAATACAAGCTAGCACACTGTTGGAGTTGGAGAGTGAACGGGAGCTACGGTTCCAAAAGTTGGAGTTGAAAGCGATGGAGATTGCTTCAGCCCAACTTAAACAGCCAGGTTCCCCTACACACATAGATACTGCACATGATGTTGTTCAGCCTAGCTCAGTGCCACCTAGTGTAGTCTCTGCCCCTGCATCTCATCCGGCCACTTTTGAAATTTATAAGCATATTGCTTTAGTGCCTCCGTTCGACTGAAGTAGACACCTATTTTAGCGTTTTTGAAAGCTTGGCAGTCACCATACGTTGGCCTAAAGAAATGTGGACTTTGCTTTTGCAGTGTAAACTTGTAGGGAAAGCGCAAAGAAGTTTGTTCCACATTATCACTTAGCGAAAGCTTGCAATAGGAGGTAGTGAAATTTTGAGGGCTTATGAATTAGTTCCAGAAGCATATTGTCAGTGATTTAGAAATCTTAAAAAGCAGTCAAATCAGACCTATGTTGAATTTGTACATGAAAAGGCACTCCTTTTTGACAAATGGTGTAGTGCAAATAAAGTATGTAGTATGGAGTCGCTGCGCAAATGAATTATCTTGGAATTTAAAAGTTGTCTTCCTGATCGGGTGGCAGTGTATTTAAATGAAAGGTCTGTGATGGACATGGCTCAGGCTGCAGTTCTTGTGGAAAAGACTAAACGTGAGCATGCTTTAGGGAGCAGAGTTAAATCCACTTGTGCTCATGAATCTCCTCCATGTGTTAATGACCATCGAGAGTGCTTTTATTGTCACAAGCTTGGGCATATTGCTGCAGATTGTCTGGCACTCAGGAAGAAACAGGAAAGACAGACTAAGCCGCAGTCTAGTGGATCGGCTAAAAATGTAGCCCTTACTGGTGTTGTGCATACTGACATGGTAACCAAGTTTTCTGTGAAGTCTAAAACAGACCCTTGTTATCTACCTTTTATGCTGACTGGCCATGTTAGTTTGGAAGTTGGTGATCAGGTCCCAGTTAATATTCTAAGAGATACCGGGGCTCAGTCATTCATCTTAGCAGATGTCTTGCCGTTCACATCACAGTCATTTTGTGGGTCATATGCTGTGTGTCAAGGTTTGGGAATGAGTTATGTGAAAATGCCTTTACACTCTGTTCACGTGATGAACAGAAAAGAGCTCCTTTCTGGTCAGTTTAAGGTAGCAGTCTGTGAAGCATTGCCTGTGAAAGGTGTAAATTTTATCATGGGTAATGACTGGAGGAAAGTTGTTCCCTTTTTTAGAGGTTTTAGAATGCCTTGCAGTCCTCCGGTACCCAGCAATTCCCAAAAACCGGCATAAGCAGCACCACGTCTTTGGAACAGGAAAATCCTGAATTGCAGTTACATTTTATGTGACTGGGCATGAGTAAAATGTAACTGCAATTCAGGATTTTCCTGTTCCAAAGACGCAATGCTGCTTATGCCGGTTTTTGGGAATTGCTGGGTATTACCGGAGGTTTTGCAGAGACTTTTCTATGGTGGTTGAACCTTTAACTAGGTTGCTGAGCCCCTCTGTTGTGTTCACTTGGTCTCCAGCCTGTGATCATGCTTTTACCAGTGTTAAAGTCTTGTTAAGTGAAGCACCTCTGCTTTCTGCTCCAGATTTTCAGAGACCTTTTTTACTAGAAGTAGATGTAAGTGCTGTTGGTGCTGGGGCAGTCTTTCTACAAGAGGATGATTAAGGAATACTTCACAGTTTGCTACTACTCAAAGAAGTTCAATAAACAATTGACTTATTCCATCATAGAAAAGGAAGCATTGGCCTTGTTGTTGGCAATTCAACATTTTGAAGTTTATGTTGGATCTTCTAGCCTGCCAATCACTGTTTTTACTGATCATGATCCTTTAGTTTTTCTGTGCAGACTGTACAACCAGAATCAACATCTGATGAGGTGGTGTCTTCTACTACAAGACTACAATTGCACTGTCATGTATGTTTTAGCATGTGATGAATTAAGTATAAAAAAAATATGAATGTGTACATGCATGGCTGTATGTGTACGTCAACTAAAAATTGACGCAAACTAATGTTGCTCTCTTTTGGGGGGGGTGTTACGTGCACAGCGTGTACGTATGTTTTGTTTTCCTTTCTTCCTCTTTTTCCTAATTTTCATCATCAGATGACGCAGTCGTGGCGGATTGGCTACCGTCCGCATATTGACAAAAGGATCTCCTGCCTCCTTCTGTCTGTCATCCTACGGCATTTCACCCTGGCATTGGAAGGGGTGAAGACCCACGGATAAAAGCGATGCAGGAAAGAGCAAGAGAGAGACAGAGAGGGGTTGGGTTGAGAGAGAGTCAGCGTGATACTTGCGCTTGTGATGTGGGAGTGGGAGTTTTTGTGAATAAGTGAACTGGTTGAAGATAATTGGGCCTCTGTTGTATAGCCCCGTAGTTTTATAGCCTCACTAAAGTTTTTGTAAATACTTCCTTTTCACACTCTCCTGCTGATTCTATCTATGTGAGATATTCTGTTTTTGGTCTATTGTAAATAACACCCTCACATTCTAACCTGAGGACAAGCTTTTTTTTATCACATTGCCACTGTGAATATTGTGTAACCTGCACTGTTTTGTTATGTCTGCACCAGTAAAAAGTAACACTCTTCTTTACCAGCTGTCTCTCAGTCACGTTATTGCTTCACCCATTTGTTACAAGCCTAATATCCCCTAGATGTTGCTCACTCCTTGCCTGCACTCTCAGCCCGCTTTGTTTGTGTTTCCTGCCCAGTTTGCCAAGCCAGAGCATAGTGTTTCCCTGCCCTCGGTCCCGTCACCTCGTTTGGGCTACTTCTGAGTGTTTTGGACTGACTTTTGGTTTTGTTTTTGCCTGCTTGTTCCTTCCGTTTTTTACCACGCTCTTTGCCTTTGTTTTTGAACTGAACTGTGTTTTTTATGAACTTAATTTCCTGTTTGCCATCCTGCGTGACAATAAATATCATTATATCTGCTCTTGACTCCAACCTGTGTGGGATCATTACAACATTTAAATAAAATAATGAACATTAATACATAATGATGATGATAATTATAGTAAATGTGATCATTTACATGAAAATGTAAATGATCTAACTCTAACCCTATTAACTGAAAATAATTTCACCTAAATCTTAAATTATTGATTATGTTTATGAACATAATTGCAAATTTATGAATACAATTGACATTATTTTATGATGAATATGAATTATGATACATACGGTCCATATTTACATTAAATTACTTGATTTCATATAATCGTGATATAAAGTGATATGATTTGATATCATATTTGATAATTCATATATACAATGTCATTTTTCCATCAAAAATGCATTATTACACTGCTTTTATTTTCATGTACATTATTGTTTACATGAAAGGTCCTAAATTGATGCAAATTTTAATAAAATAAAATTCTTAGTAGTCTTTACATACAGAAATGTACATGTAAATAAAATAATAAATATTATTACATAATGCTCTTATTAAATTATGGTTAATGTATTTGTTTACATTAAAATCAATAAATTGATAATAATTCCTCATGAACTAAAATTCTTGATCTTTAATTACATAGTTGTACATGAATGTATACAATTGAAATTATTATATAATGAACATGAATTATCATGCATAGGGAGCAGAAATAAACTCCACTGTACTTCATGTAAAATCATTTTATTTGAATTCACCAAAATCAGTTCTAAAAGGAAAGACAAATTAATGGAAAGACAAATTAATTTTATTGAATTTATCGGTACTACTTTGTTTGTATTAACAAAAGGTGATTCTTTTTGAAGTGTAATTAGCTTCTAGCTACAGCTACGTTTGCACTGTTTACCATTGTGTCTGCATGTTGTATTGAGTTAATCTGATTTTCTGGGTGTTTTATAGCTGTTAGAGTGGAGAAGCATACTGACTAGGTGCTGCTTTCTCTCTGAATTTACTCAACCAGGTACACATATTGTATTTTCTTTTACCTAGCTTAATATTTTAAATTGTTATAACCTGTGTTTTGGTTTGTTTTTAGGTTGTTCCCGTTGTTTTGCTGTTTCAATATGAACCCAAAGGAGCTGAGCTGTTTTGTACTCAAAAACAATGAGTCTGTGTTCTATTTAATTATATTGTAATTACTGTAGAGTTCAGTCCAGTTTTGCCACAGAAAGGATTATGCTATCAGTGCTCCTGAGGTGGACAATGCATGGATGCATGCAGTGGACAATCTCTCAACCTATCACTACTTGTATCACAGAATGTTATTCTGAATACAGAAATAAAGGATCCCCCAATGTTCAGAGGGGATGAGTCAGATGCATCCGACATTAATGAGTGGGTAGAAATGGTAAAGTTATACTTAACTTAGTGTACACCGTACTGACCAAGCGGAGGAAATTATGAGTAGTCTCAGGGGCAGAGCTAGAGATGTTGTCAAGATAGCTTTATGCAATAACCCATTACTAAACGTCACTTGCCAACCTGGCATAATTTATGGAATTTTGAAACAGTACCTTAGTACACTGTCATATTCTTGCAGTACACTGCCAAAATACAATGAGTGTCCCATAGATTATTGGGTTTGTGTTAACAAAGCTGCAGACATTGCTGACGAATGCTTAATGCAGATGCACATCAGACACATGGAAGATATTAAGTAAGGAGGTAGCAATGTTGTTTATTCGCAACTGCCCTGAGCCTGGCCTTTAAGACCAAGCCCATTTGACAGTGGACTGTTAGGGAAGTGCAGGAACAGATGAGTTCCAGAGAGAGAAGAAACAACAGATGATTTCTGCTACTAAGATACATTCTCATCTGAAACAAAACAATGTTGCTGTTTGTGATTGTAGTGAGTGTTCACATGATTCAACTCTAGAACTGAAAAACAGTGGCGTCCCATGACTCATTGGTCCAGGCCCAGCTACCTATGCAAGTCTCAATTGCATGGTTGACATGCTGTCTAAGGTTTTGGATGTTTTAACCACTAGGGAGCAGCATCCTTGCCAAGGTCACCATAGCTCATCCGCCAGTGCCTTGTCTGCAAGGACAAGTTACATACTACATTTTCACACTGCAGAGATGAATGTTTGTGTTTTGGATGGCACGCGCCAGGTCACACCAAACAGCGTCCAGCAACCACACAGCACAAACCACACAGCTCTTCATCAGCCTCACTTCTGAGAAATGAGGCAGCCTGCATTCAGAGAGGGGAAGTGTAGGCTTTATTTATGATACCCTCATGGAAATCCCTGCTCTTGGGTGTGTGTATTCTGCTTTTGGTGACAACTTGTTGGATCTTCTAAAATAGTGGTGCAGAACACACAACAGGTTAACAGTTAAGACAGCCTCTTTTATACTCTTGTAGTTATCAATGGTCAATTTACAGTGAGCGCCATGCTTGATACTGGTTCTGTGGCCTGCACTTTGAGCGTTGCAGTTGCAGATATGCTCACTGCTGATGGTACTTTGAATGACACATTGGAAGAAACCCTGTTCTCATTGGCTGTGGAGGCCAGAAGACTGTAGTGACTATAATTTGACATTGACTGTGTCATTGTACCAAGCTTTATTAAGCCAAGTGGACGATTTGATTTTGGGGACAAACATGATCAAATACATTGTAGCGTGGAGGGGAGGCAAACCTGTGATACTCAGACGAAATGCCAAAATAGCAGATGTCTACCCATGTTCAGCACTTGAAGACTTATGTGCAGATAAAAACTCTTCTGCAGTCCTTTTTTGTGGACAAAGAATTGCCCAATCAAAAAATGACCTTAGTACGTTGTAGAAGGATCTAAAACAGCATGGGTTAGACAACACTGACCTGTATTCATGCAAGGTTTCAGAACAGTGCAAATTGCATATCTGCAAGCTTGTGATTCGCTACAAGGACATCTTTTTCTGACAAGCCCTCGACTGTGGCAAGGTGATGGATTTTGTTCATAGAACACAACTTGTGGATGAGAGACCATTTAGGTTGCCATATAGATGTGTCCCACCAGTCCATTATCAGAAAATGCGAATAGAGTTAACTAAATGGAGGAGAGATTAATTATTTGTAAATCAAGCAGCGAGTATGCTTCTCCTCTTGTCTAATCCTGGAAAAAGAATGGTGACCTTCAAATTTGCATGAATTTTCATTGGTTGAATTCCAGATAGGTGAGAGATGCCTACCCTCTGCAACACCAGGAGGCCTTTTTGGCTGCTTTAGGTGGTAATTTGTAATTTAGCACTACGGATCTGACTTCAGGATTTTATAACATTCCATTGCACAAAGCAGATAAAAAGTACACAGCTTTCACTACTCCAGTTGGTCTTTATGAGTACAACAGACTTTCTCAAGGCTTATGTAACTCACCTCACCATATGGGTGGTAACAACTGAGCGATTTAACTGTGCTCTGGGTGATATGATTGGCCACAGATGCTTCATACATTGACATTTATGTACAATAGTACGACACATGAAACAACTGGTTTTCCACCATTTTCCACCAAGTCTCTAGAAGAGGGTTTGCTTACAGCTATGTCCCTAGCCAAAATGCTTGCTTCAAAATAACAAAATCATGAAGCCGATGTCTATAACAGAAGGACAAAGGTATCTGAATATTGTAATTGGGGATCGTGTTCTTGTGGTGAAAAAGGGCGAATGTGGCTGTCACAAGTTGTCTGACAGATGGGAGAGTACTGTATACTCTGTTGTTGACCATAACCCACAACAGAATATCTTCAAAATCAAGATTTCTGTGACTGGCAAAATGAGAGTAATCCACCACAATGTTTTGCTTGGGGTGAACTTTCTGCTGTTCTCATGTGAGGAAAATTAAACTGAAGATTTATTCAGTGCCTTGTCAGATCGGAATGAAGAGGCATGTACTCAGGATGTTGTCAACCAATTGCATGTTGATAATGATGGTGCTTCCTTTTCTGATCATGGAGAGCACTCTGAAGGCACTGGTCTGGTTGCTGATGAAATGTCTGTCGAGGGCACTAACATCACCAGGGAAAGAAGTTATAGTGTACATGATGTTGAGGATGTAACTAATGGAGACCCTTTCAAGGTACTAGAACCAGACATTGAAGAGATGATTCCTAATCAGCAAGACAACACACAGGCTGTTAGATCCAGGTTTGGTTGTGTTCTGAAGCCTGTCAGTGACCTCATATACATCATGAGTAACCAAGTTCTGTTTCAAAAACAAAGTGACACTTTAAGGAAATGGGCAAATTCAACATTTAGTTTGACTTCAGTGGTTAGGCACTACTCTAAAGTCATAATTTCAATTAATGTTTTCTTTCATCTGGGTTTGGTTAAGTAAAGTCCAGTGAGTCTTAAGGGTACTGCAGACATGAAGTGTAAAATAATTCTCAGTTAGTCTTGATTGTAGGTGGGGTAATACGCATGGTATTCCTCCTCCTCAATTTTTGTTAAAACAACTTCTGAGCTGATTACCTGTTTCAGTATGTAATGGGTTTTTCGCAGTCCCAGTGAAATGTACTCACTGTGGTATTTAGATTTTTTTTTCTTTTTCATAGGCTTCCATGCTTCAGTGTTCATAGTTTTGTTCTAGCTATTGTATATCATTTTGGCAAATTTAAGTGAGGGAGAATGTAGTAGAGAAAAAAAACCCACTGTACTTTAAGTAAAATTATTTTATTTGAATTCACCAAAATAAGTTCTAAAAGGAAAGACAAATTAATGCATGTTTCTATGGGCGTACAACTACTGGTCAGAGGGAGTATTGGACATTTAAGAAAGCAGCCTCTTCACATATTCAGTTCAGTCCAGTTTTGCCACTGAAAGGATATGGTGGGTTCAGCCATTTACTCCATTCTATTTGAGTATTTTTCAGCACTTTTAAGATAAGATAAGATAAAATAAGATAAGATAAGATAAGATAATCCTTTAATAGTCCCACATTGGGGAAATTTTCTTTGTTACAGCAGCATCCAT
>JAOUQY010157927.1:0-10073 GCA_028566355.1 Doras micropoeus | reverse complement strand
CTCACTGCAGTAATGAAGTTAGTGCTTGTCTCACAGTTTGATGCCAACTTAAGTTCAGTTCAGATTTTCTTTTTTTTGTGGCTATTAATGGTGTTGTGCATGCATGCACGCACACACACACACAGACACACACAGATAGGCTGATATAAATATACTGTCTCTTCCCATATTTAGATTGTTTCACATGATTTGAAACAATGTTTCATTTAAGTAACAGTAAACAATTCAACATTAAGAAATGGCCCAGAGACTAAATAATATCAGGTCTTCTTCAGCTGGTCTACTCACCATCCCTCCATCTAACCTCCAAGGCTTTGATGACTGAGCATTCTCAAGATTTGCCCCTTGACTCTGGAACTCTCTTCCACCACTGGTCAAGCAATCTAACTCTCTCTCAATATTTAAATACAATGTTAAAAACATATCTCTTCTCACTTGCTTATAATCTGCCTTAAGCCTAGAATGTTACTTTCTTAGACCTTGCCCTTGTATAGCCCTGTCTTGATGTACACTATTCTGCCTCAACTTACATATAACCTGCCCCCAGTCTGAAATGCTCCTTCATTAGACCTGCCCATCCATAGCATTGTCTATTTGAATGTATTATTGTGTTCTTGTTGTCTCCGGTAATTGTGTTATTTGTGTACTGTTAACTGTAAGCATCTTTGGGTCCTTTAAAAGTGCTATCTAAAAATAAAGTATGATTATTATCTTCTGTATGCTGATATAATACAATTAGAGTGTATTAATTCTGGTTGTCTCTTATCATGTGAAAGTGTGTGAAATGTGACAGAACTGAAACAAATTCTGCCTCTGGCATTATTTGACTGGCATCACTTTGTGTTCATCCTGGATCATGTGAAGCGTTGGAAGTGTGTGTTTCAGATACACTCATAACCAATGAGCAGCAATAGAAATCTAATTCAAAGCATGGTTTTAAATTTCAATCTGTACATCAGTAAGTCTATAAATTAGATATTACATTCATAGTTCAGGCCCATTATGTACTTGTTGAAACTTGTTGCATTATTATAAATCTGTTGTGAACTGGTCTGGATGTGAAGATGTCTTTCAGTAAACCAAACTGAGAACTTGAAAAAATACTGTTGTAAATATGTGAAAAAATAAAACTGATTGTTGCTCAATGATTTTAGTTTTGTAAACATGAACTAGCTTCTCTAGCAGAACCGCATACATTTATATAAATTATATGAGGAAAGGTACCTCATAGGACCAGAGACTCCTTTCAGTGGTAGAGATATTAAGTCAGAAATGGGAGAGCTTTCACAGATTTCATACAAACCCCATTTCTGGAAAAGTTGGGACACTTACTTAAAATAAAAACTGAGTTTAGCTGCTCAAAAGCTGTGGTCAATATTGTCTAATTCTCCTCCTTCATTTTCAGTAGGAGACAGATCTGGATTGCAGATGGGATAGTCAAGCCACACTGTTGTAACTTGTGCAGAATGAGAATTTGCATTGTCCTGCTGAAATAGAGGTCTTGCAAAAAGATGTTGTCTTGATGGCAGCATATGTTTGTCCAAAATACCAATATAAGCCTCTGAATCAATGAAAAGATCACATATATTCAGATCACCTATGCCATGGGCTCTGATGCACCTGCATGCTATCACAGATGCTGGTTTTATGCTGCACTTATTAATTTTTTAATTTACTAATATATTATATAAGGGACTTCAGGGGTCTGTGTATATGTATGTATAAATGTATACATACTTTATGTGTAAAGGAGGACTGACAATGTGATGGGACTGTATACAGGAAACGGTGGAAAAAAAATCAGACAAAGAAATACCAACACAGCCTGCTCAAACAAAGGAATGTCAAACAAGCACAAACTAAAGAATGGGATTATCCCCTATGTTAAACTAATAATTTTCTTCTTTTTTTCTTTAGAATAGGGGGCAGCCATGGACCTGTGGTTAAAGAACCAGCTTTGTGAACGGAACCCCCGCAACCAACAAGTCACAATTGAAATGCCATTGAGCCAGGCACCCAAGCCCCAACTGCTCCCCAGGCATCCTGGACAAGGATGCCCACTGCCCCAGGCTAGTGTGTGCTCACTTCACCAATGTGTGTAAATGTGTGTGTGTGTAAATGTGTGTTTCACTGCATGGGTGGGTTAAATGCAGAGTACAAATTTCTCTGTGTGCAAGCACAGCAGGTCAATACTTCATGTTCACTATATCTTGACTCCTTTTAACCATTTTTTTAGTTTTATTTTTTGCTGAAATGCTGCTTGCTTTTTCAGCTCATATACATTCTTTGCTAAGCATTTGAAAACAGAGAATGAGCGTAATCAAATAAAAATCTAATATTTGGTGTGATATGAATAAATTTTTTTGCATGTTAGGCATAGATGAAAAAAAAAAACTACAAAACTCTGCGAGACAGAGAGGACACTGATAAGTTTACAGAGTGCATCAGCAATCTTTCATAAATGCCAATGTTTACTTGAAAACATACGTCTTGATGTAAACATGCATGCTCAATTATTTTTTGCTGTGCAAACTCAGATTCTTAACATGATCATGAAACCTGGACCAGAGACAATATGCTGCTAATACTGAACTATAACATACAGTATATGAATGTCAGGGTATGCTAGTAGACAAAGAACATCTAGTCAACCTAATTACCATTACAAAAATTGAATTCGACTGGCACAAAGTGAAAATTGGGTGGCAAGCCAAGCCATAGCTAGACATCACCTTATTACCAGTGCCCATGTCAGAGTGTGTTATCTACTAATTTTGCTAACATCACCTGGATATTTCTAGCTAACAGTTAAATCTCTGTCTAAATTGGATGATTTGGCTTGTGATCAAAAACTAGCCAACATTTTTTTAACACAGCTAATGTTACACTGACTACAGCATCACAGTAACATGAGCTATGTACTACCATCTTAGCTTTGTGATTCATCTTTATAAAACACTAAATGTGGCTTGATGCTAAATACTTTCAGGTCCTGTAGCTCCCTTCACCTCTGAAAAGCCACCCTATGTTTACTCTTGTTTTATCTCTGACTTATTCTAAGTCTTTCTTTTCATCTTTCTTTTCTTCACTGGTTTTCTTGTTTTCTTGTCTTTGCCATGTAAGCTGTTGTTAGCAAAGGAGAAGTACACTGTATTTTTATATATAGTGGTTGTTTTTCCTCCATTTCATTGGAAAACTCCTGAACTGACTCACTGATAATAGTAAGCTTGAGCACATACATGGGGTAGGGAGAAGGGTGGCTGCCCATAGTGTCGGCATGAGCAGTGATTAACACTGTCAGACACTCCTCCTAGCTCTGATTAGTTCTTTTGAATCAGGCATAGCAAATTGTTTCCAATGGCATTAGGGACATTAGGAGGAGCCATAAGAGCTTGATTTTTTTCACAGATTATCTGCGTAATGTACTACTGTCAGGACATAATGTCAGGACGTAGTGCTTAATGTCCTTTTCAGTTTCTCCAATGTTGCTATGATTTCAGTACTGAGTATACTGAGCTAGCTTCTTCTTAGAGCAACTGAAGACCAACAGTTATTAATGGTGTGTGACATACCACACCATGAGCTTCTCCATACACTTCATCATGATGGAGGTTAGAGCAATAGTTTAAAATCATTATTCTCCTGTGTATTCTTATGGACAGGTATGATGATTGCCTTTTTCCATTGTATTGGTACAGTGTGGGAATGTATGGATCTCTGGAAAGTGAAGCAGCAGGCAGGTGTCAATTCATCTGCACATGTTCTTAAGAGAAAATCAGAGATATCGTTTGGCCCTGTGGCTTTGTTGACATTGATTTGCTTGAGGACCTTGTTGATGGATTAAGGGTCAATCTCCAACCTCTCACCATCATCAGTAGCCATCAAGGACTATGTCATATTCAGCACAGAAAACATAAATGTCAAACCACTTATAAAAACCATTCAACTCATTTGCTTTAGCCAGGTCATCAAATCAATTCATGTTGGTGGCTGTTTTCATCAAGTCCCATAGTTCATAGTCTGGAGGTTTTTCTGTATCTCCTCTATAGGTTGAAGTTTCTTTGACCCTCTTGTCCAACTAATTTTGTACTAGAGTACTCTTGTACATTTGTCCTCTTTTGTGGATCTTATTAGCCAGCCAAGCGGGTCTACCAAAATTACCAGCTCTGTCTGGACCTTGAGACACAGTAATTGATAGGGGAAAGCATTTAAACATATCCTAGTTCTTAATTATTCTTAGTTCTTGAACACAGCACCATAGCTGATATTTTTGTGGATACTTGTGACTGGTGGACTGTTTCTCAATCAAGCCAAAATGTTAGGACATGATGTTTAAAATGATGTTAAAAACGCCAATAACACTGCTTTGCCACACACGACCATGGCATTTGTATTGCTGTGCTGAGAATGAAGCACCACCCAAGTAAGATCTGATCAACTGTATATATTTTACAAATATATGTATGGGCCTAAAACAAGTGGTGTACCCATATGGTTGCGTCTTCATGCATGTTTATGTGTGTGTATACGTAATCTGAAACTGTCTGACATCAGTATGCAATCGCTACATGTTCTGTTTGGTCTGAGTGTGTAAGAATGTTTGTCTCTTACTTCAGTGTGTGTGTGTGTGTGTTACAGACTCGTTAACCTGACAGCCTATATTCTCCAAGATGCCAATCTCAAGTGGAGCATTATTACCCCTTTATTTCTGGAATGGAGGGAGGAGAGAAACAAGAATATAGAAAAAAATAGAGATGTGTAAAATCGGATGGTAGATATGAGAGGAGCTAAGTTCATACCTTCTCTGTGGTGAAACTAAGGCAATTAACAAGTATTTGTCCAGACCTGACTAATCAATAACTGAATAAGTTCAGATTTAAAGCATAGAAGGTAATTTAGCCTGATAGGAAATATTTTCCAGTAAACACACAAGCTATCTCACATTTCCCATTCTCATGGCAGAAAAGACTTTCCTTGTTAATGTGAGCCCTAATCAAAATGGAATGAACTATGAATAAACAATTGAAATACAGAAACATTCATTTGAGAAAAGCTTAAACCTCCAAGTAATCCAGAGAAAAGGGCTACTTAATCATAAGTTTATTAAGTAAAAATATTTAGTTGTACTATGCACCTGGTAGTAATGGTAGCATTTATTTAAAATGTTTTCAAAAATTGTACTTGCATTTGGTTAATTGCTGTGTAAATATATATACATCCTGTGCATGGAGCACCATCCAAACAAGAGTGTATGCAGAGCCTTAAACTTTTTCGCAAGCACCTGAGACTGCTCTATAATTGGTTGCTTCAGATCCTATGGCTCACCCTGGACACACCTGCTTTTGTCATTAGCATGTCAGTATTGTTTTTATTTTTTTGGCCTCATGTGATTAGATACTTCTCAATTAATCGTTAGTCAGCTTGTTAGTTGATAGGTACTGAGGAGATCAACTGCCAAGTTTCATGAATTGAAAATGTTTTAGCTAAGCAGTGGTAATAGATGGTTATATCATGTGTCAAATGGCTATTTAGCCAATTACATTCAGTCTTGCTTTACTGACTGTTTGCTGTTAGCAACATAACGTGCTTCTTTTCTTGTGGCTTTTAAGCATAATATTAAATAACTAGTAAATTGTTATCTAGCTATTTGATTGCTTCCTGAAAACTGTATATACTTCTGTGTCAGATTGTTGTATGATACCACATACTCAGTAATGCTTAAAGTAACACCAAACATGTATTGTAACTTTCTGGATTACTATTATAGCAAGTAATGTGGCTAGTTTCTCCACTAATGCCTCATTAAAATATTAAATCTGGGTCTCTATTTTTTTGGTTGTGGCATATAAAGTGTGCCCACAATGTGTAAAAGATTAAAGGTTGTCTTGTATGTAGGATTCAAAAATGGTTCTCACAAGCAATACAGACTCTAACTGAAAAACCCATTGTCTTAAATGGGTCACAGCTGAGATCAACATGGTGGCTGAAAAAAAGAAACGGAATAAACCATTTTAATGTTTTAATTATATGATTGCTGATATCGCTCTAAGGTAAATCAGTGCAAACAGACCACTCTAAACACAACATACTGGATAATAATAGATGTGGTCTTACTAGATGTGTGATGTCCATGCGTAGGCTCCAAGATCAACCCCAATCCATATCAGGATAAAACCATAACTAAAGCTGAATGAATGAATTAATGTTTATTTCGGGATCAGAGAGAGAGAGAGAGAGAGAGAGAGAGAGAAAGAGAGAGACATTCATAAAATTCATATACTATTGAATGAAACAAAATGGGTGAATAATTTCAAAATAACATCTTCTCACCTGAATGTCATCTCACCTACGTGCATCTCTGTCTATTCTCATTCTCTCTTTTTCTCTCCCACATGTCCTTCATTTGCATCGTTTTTGGCAGCCGATGTGATAGACATCCAACATTTCTACTCAGCCCACTCCTAGACTCTTGTGTCCAGTCTGTCTAGAGGACACTCACTCTCTTTTTGTTCAGAGCTCACTGTCTAGCTCTTAACCCACCTTAGTTTCCAACATACAACCAAGACATACCACCCACGCATGTACCAATAACTCAGGCTTTTTGTCTTTTTGTCTTTTTTATTAATAACTTTTGCAACATTAAGGATGGTGTGCAATTATCAAATCACCACATAAATAAAAGCATCATTGGGAATATAATGCTAAGCTATCTGTATGCGGTATAGTTGATTGCAAATTGAGTGGGGTTGAGTTTAAGGTGCTCTACAGCTCACTTGAGTTCTTCCACATTGGCAAAGCATGTCTTCATGCTTGCTTTGGATACAGGAGTGCACAGGAGCATTGTCATATTGGAAGAGGATTAGGACTCTTGGTTCCAGTGAAGGGAAATTGTAATGTTACAAAGACATCCTGTACAGTCGTAAGCTTCCAGCATTGTGGCAACAGTTTGGTGGAAGAATCACATATTGGTGTGATGGTCAGGTGTCTACATTATACTTTGACCATATGCATAGTTCTATATCCTACTGCTATTTAGAGGAGGAAAACCATATATGGAAATCCACAGACAACAGACACAATCCCTCACATCATTTCAGAACAAATAATAGTAAGCTTAATCACATAGGTTATGGGTAGTACATCCATGTGTGCATCCAAACAAGTGTACATAATAGTACCTTTACTTATTAGTGAGAGTGAAGTGGCCCACATATGCAAACCTTCCTCTATTGTTTCGACAAATGTGTCACAGAGAACCTGCTAACCTGTACAATCACTGTCTGGTATAGAAACTACTCAATCTCAGACAAATAAGCACTGTATCAGGTGATGAATACTAGCCAGTCATGTTATGTGCCATCCAGGACATCAAAGATAAGGTAAGAATGCAACATCAGGAAGCAATCTTCTCTCCTGTGACCTGGAATGTCCATTTGGAGGAAGGAAAAGGAGCATACCAGGAGTATACCAGATGCATGTACAGTTACACTATATTGCCAAAAGTATTCACTCACCCATCCAAATCATTGGATTCAGGTATTCTAATAACTTCCATGGCCACAGCTGTAAAAGTCAAGCACCTAGGCATGAAGACTGCTTCTACAAACATTTGTGAATGAATGGGTCGCTCTCAGCATATCAGTGAATTCCAGTGTGGTACCGTGATAGGATGCCTCCTGTGCAAGTCCAGTCATGAAATTTCCTCACTAGCAAATATTCCACAGTCAACTGTCACTGGTATTATAACAAAGTGGAAGTGATTGGAAATGACAACTACTCAGCCATGAAGTGGTACACCATGTAACATGACAGAGCGGGGTCAGTGGATGCTGAGGCGCATAGTGTGCAAAGGTTGCCAACTTTCTGCAGAATCAATCACTACAGACCTCCAAACTTCATGTGGCCTTCAGATTAACTCAAGAACAGTGTGTAGAGAGCTTCATGGAATGGGTTTCCATGGCTGAGAAGTTGCATCCAAGCCTTACAACGCAATGCAAAGCGTTGGATGCAGTGGCGTAAAGCATGCCACCACTGGACTCTAGAGCAGTAGAGACATGTTCTCTGAAGTGATGAATCACGCTTCTCCATCTGGCAATCTGATGGACGAGTCTGGGTTGGTGGTTGCCAGGAGAACAGTACTTGTCTGACTGCATTGTGCCAACTGTAAAGTGCCTGCACAGAGTCCTGACCTCAACCTGATAGAACACCTTTGGGATGAATTAGAGTGGAGACTGGGGGCCAGGCCTTCTCTTTCCAACATCAGTGTCTGACCTCACAAATGCACTTCTGTAAGAATGGTCAAAAATTCCCATAAACCCACTTCTAAACCTTGTGGAAAGCCTTCCCATATTAAACCCTATGGATTAAGAATGGGATGTCACTCAAGATCATATGTATGTGAAGGCAGACAAGCGAATACTTTTGGCAATATAGTGTACTGGCCCATTGGCTATTAGAGTTTTAAAAATATATTACTGATAGCCATTTCATTTTATTTCACTTTTGCTTATTCTTATATTTTCTTATGCATATGTTAACGAGTAGCATAATTTATACCAATTCCAAAAGCACAAGTCACTTTGCATGTTCATAATGCTGCTTAGGACTTTCCAATTTGTTTCAATTAAGGCCTTTAAGCAGTGATGGCTGTTGGGACAGTTATGCAGACTGGAAATAAATCTGGAGCATTGGAAACCAAAGTCACTAAGCAACTCCAATGCAACAGTGGAGCAGAGTGTTTGACAGCTAAAGAAATGTCATTTAATTAGAATGAGAATTTTTTTATGCTTGGCTTAGGAGGAAAAATCTAGTGTAAATAAAATTCTTAATACATGCTTAATGCACATAATAAGCACATGGTTCATATCCAGTCAGAACTGAGTGTATGATCCACCAACACACAGGGTGACCAACTGGGCCATGCATCAGCATTGCCATGGCAACAACGCCTCGGTGAGGCCGCTTATAGAAAACTGTACGTCAGTTGCAGTGCAACCAATTAACTGTGCACGCAAACATAGACCCACACACAGTCACCCACTCTGATACTCACAATCAGATGTACATGTGCGGATACACACGCACAAGAGGGCTGACATTTGAATCATGATGTTTTAAGTTTTTATGTTTAAACTCAAGAAAGTAAGTACTTATAATGAAATAAATAAATAAATAAAATTCTAAAATTTATTTAAACAATTAAAACATGTTATAAAATTTTATTGTTAAAAAGGGTAGCAAATAAATCAAGTAAAGAAATAATAAATAAATCAAGTCTAAATTTGGTGTAACCAGCTTTTCCCTTTAAACTGCATTAATTAAACTGTTGTTCAGTGTTGCAAGGGAATCAGATGGCTGTTTAAAGTATCATGGTGAATATAAAAATAGTTTATAATGGTCAAGGTCACAGATCAGGGAACAATGGGTGCCCAAGACCCTGATTTATGAAATGTTTGTTTATGTAAAAAATAATAAAATAAAAATGTGTGTAAGTGTATAAAGTAATACATTTTGCACCTGCAGTGTTATTGACTAAGCATCTCTTTGAATAGAATTGTTGTGCAAAATTAAAACTATCACAAAGGCAAGTATAATATTTCCCATTTTTGCCAACTGAAGACAAAATTATGTCATTTTTCATTATTAATATTGAGAAATTTTACTTACATTGTGTCTTAACAAAACTATCTAAAAATTACCATCTAAAATCTGTCTATCTATCTGTCTATCTATCTATCATTATTATTATTAGTAGTAGTAGTAGTAGCAATTTGTTTATTTTATTATTATTTAGTGGTGGTATAAATGTTCATAAGGCAAAGGCAAACTGTGTGTGTTGTTTTAACATTTGCACTACAAATAGTCCTTTTCTGGTGTCTTGTGTCCTGACCATTATCATTATTCATTGTGCAGGTGAAGGTCTCTTCTTCACAGCTGTAGTTAAGCAGGTCTTAAAATAACATGAAGCCATAAGGCTCTTCAGTGCTCTATGTCTGTGCGTGTGTGTGTGTGTGTGTGTGAGAGAGAGAGAGAGAAGAGAGAGAGAGAGAGAGAGAGAGAGAGAGAGAGAGAGA